>LOJH01029783.1:0-11436 GCA_001685095.1 Ellobius talpinus
TAGATAGATAGATAGATAGATAGATAGATAGATAGATAGATGACATATAGATGAGAGACAGACAGACAAATGATAGATGAGAGAAATAGGGAAAATTATCATAGACAGTTGAGAAGCTCGATAGGTGGGCTGCTAAAAAGTGAAAGCAAGGGTTGATGCTACAAATTTGAGACAGGAATTCTTCTTCAAGAAAACCTTGGTTTCACTCTTAACAGTGTTCAATGAAGTGCATAAGATTATGCCCACATTCCATGGGGAAATTTCCTATAACTAAAGTCCACAGAATGCAAAAAAAAGCATTCATGCCAGTACTTAAGACTTCACTGAGGTTTTGGATACTTTAGACTTGTCAAGTGGACACATAAAAAGTAACCATCAAGTAACCTAAGTTGTTCCATACAGTATTAAATTAGTTTGGGGTCGTAGTCCACAAAGTCACTTTGCACAGTGGTGCTTTAGGGAAAGCCACAAGAAGATATTTGATTTATATTTATGTAGCTAGAGGAGACCTTCCACAAGAAGGAACGTGTGAAAACCTAGGAGGATTCAGTAAAAGCAAAAAATAAATTAAAAATTATTTAGGAGAAACAATCAGAACATGAGACTCTCAAGTGGTTTGAATATTAATGGAAATGCAAACCATCTTTATTTCTGGTTAGGCATTCAAGAAGCAATGACCCAACAATACTGGAAGATTAGGAAATATCCAGGGAGGGGACATCAAGTTACATAGCTGAGAACTTCATGAAAGAAACCATGTTTCTCCCATCTGTTAAATTTGATTCTTTTGTACTAATTGTCTTATTTTGCACATGAATTAATTTTAAATTTAGATGGTGTTCTACTTTCATCTTTGTTGCTAATTTTGGTAAAACACTGACTAAAAACAACTGGGGGAGGAAAAGCTTTATTTCATCTCACAGGTCAGACAGAGTCCATCCTTGAGGAAAGTTGAGGCAGGAACTCATGGAAGAGCCTGAAACAGAAGCTGTGGAGAAACCCTGTATGCTGGCAGGAATTCAGGTTCATGCTTAGCTAGCTTTCATATGCAGCTCAGTACAGCCTGACCAGGAAGTTGAGCTGCTCACCGTGGGCTGGGCCCTCCTAAATCATTCAACAACCGAGATAATCCCCACAGACAGGCCCACAGGCCACTCTGAATTGGGAATTCTCGCAATTAAGACTCCCTTTTCAAATGACGCTAGGCTATGCTGAACTGACTAAAAACTGACAAATGATAAAAACCATATTCAACTTTTCTGTGAACTTATTACACTTTGAAGCTGTATTCAAGGCATGATTGACCAAAGGGTCAGAGAAGAGGAGGAAGAACAGCTAACTGTCTGGCAGTAGTCTAACAGTAGTCTGTAGTCTGCCAACACAGCTTCCGCTTTGCTCTCTTCATTTTTTCCTGAGGATGGATCTGCAAATCAGGAATCTTGATTTTACACATAAGGAATGGGACTTAAGGAGATAAATATAATGTAAGCCACAAGCTGACTCCTGTGGTGTGACAGATACCTCATGGTGGCACTCCCAGCCTACATTCTCTAGACAAGGGGCAATTCACAATCTACAAAGCCATCACCATTGAAAGAGTTCTCACCAATGTCACTAGTATCTTAGCCTGCTAATGAGTTGTGTCACAGAGACTTAGAGAGATCATAATAGGGGTGTGGACTTGGAATGCTAGGCCAGGAACCTATTTATATCCAGATTGGGCTGCACATGGACAATGCACATTGTTTTCCACTTCTCAAAGTTGTGTAAGCTATTGTTGATGTCACTCACCCAGGGCTCTGCCAGACAACCTATTTTCTCAAATTTCTCTTAAGTTGGTACTCTGTGTACTTCTCAATCTATAGTTGGTAACTAAGGTCCAGCAGCAATCAAATAAAACTATTCCTCAGTTAAAATGAAAATTACCTCAACGGCAGGTAAAATTTTAAGTCTAAATGGGAAAAGTCTAATTGAGGTCAAGAGAAGTGAATTTTAAGCTCAGTCGCACCCCAGGCAGCTATATAGGAGCCGCTCTCACACCAAAGACTGTGCATAGAAGGCAGGGTCTTGTGTTGTTCTGTTTTTGTTGTTTTTCACAGAAGCAGATGAATAGCCCATAACCGTCAGTTCCAACTACATTAGGCAGTATAATGCAAAAATCAAAATGTAAGAGTCTCCAAGTGTTATCAAATCTATTAAGTCCAAAATAGTTCATTGATGACCAATTTCAAAGTGCTTAAACGGTGCAACTGTATCTTAGCTTATGTGAAAATCAATGCAAAAGCATGAATCACCCGAGAGTGTGCTGAAGCCTTCCAAAGACAGTTTGTAATTAGCAAACCGTTGATTCAATAGACAGGACCCTGAGAGCTGCAGAGATGGGGCAGGTGAAGAGCTTTACAATGAATCCTTACTCTTCTCCGCGTACCATACTACATCCATACTGTAACCTTGGCGTTTTACATGGATTGGGAGTGACCATTCAAGCTGGCATCACAGAGAGATATACAGTGGCATAAAAGGGAAGGGGTAAATGTTGTAATGATAAATTATATTATAATCTCAAAAATAATATATTAAAATTTAAAAAGGGAATGTATTACCTAACTTAAGTGTGCTCTATTTTAAGGTCAGCACTATTATTAATATTTCCAAGTATCTCTTTTTCTATTACCCCATATTCTGGACAATATTAAATAAAATACAAGTAAAGATTGTAATTCACAAAATCACAGCATCTTTGAACTGAAAAGAAGCTAAGGCTCTTTTCTTCTAGCTCCTGTGTGTGCCGAGGTGGGAAGCAAGGCGTCTGAAGCTGTAGAGAAGTAGATAGATGGCTAGAATCATAGTCTCATTCCCATGCAATGTTATCCTCCCTTCCAGACTAATAGCACAGACGGTTGACCTGGTGGTCTAAATCTTTTACCTTAAAGTGATTGATCTTACTGTTAATTACACCATTTTCCAAAAAGAGAGCTGACCTTCTGTAAGAAGGTTCTAGGTAGGCCTAGATGCATGCCACAAGCTGACATGTATTTGTAATTTATAGACTAATAAATAATTCCTGTCTCCCTTCCTCCATATTCAAAATATTTAGCAGCTTCTGTCTGAGGCAGACCTTCCCATTGTTCACCTGCTCACTTGCTTCACTGCGTCTGAAGATGGAAAGGTCAGTCAGAGGATGTGCTGATTAGGCCCAGAAGTGGCATATGTCCCATTTGGGTCAGCTGACTTTGCTGATTGTGTAAGAACAGTCTACACTTGGCGTTGCCCTGCCTTTCAAATAGGGAAAGACAGGATAGATCTGTATGGTCTGATCTACCTGGTCTACGGGTTGACTATAAGAAGCAGGGCTGGCCAGTGTTGGAAGGAGGTGAGTCCTAGAGTTTGAAGAAAGCCATTTGTTATTGCATCATTACTATATGTAATCCAACCTGTAAAAAAAAATTAAAAAAAAACAGTGGTCAAACTCTTAGACATTTCTGAGATTAAAAAAAGCACATACATTATTCAGGGGAGACAAAAATCTTACCTGTTTTCTCATTTCTCTATTAAAAGCACATTCAAATTTATTTATTATTTTATGGCACATTTTTTGGAAGGCTGACTTGGCTATAGATAATTTTTTACCTAACTTATAATTACATGTATGGAATATAAATACAAATTTTCTTTTATGAACAATTTACATAAAACGAAGAATGAAGCTAACTGGAGAAAAAGGAACAGAGTATGGAGCTGTCAATTCATAGTAGTTCCCCAAAAACTCTATGGGATTCACTCATATTGTATCAGTCAAATGACCTGCAGCCTGGTCACAGTAGAAACAGAAACACACCTCCGTGGTCAACACACACAAACACACATACTCTCACACACACATACACAACACATACTAACACACCACCACACGTACACACACATACACAGGACACACATACACACATACACAGCACACACATACACACACACACTACCACACATACTCACACACAACACACACACGCATACACACGTACACACACCACACATACATACAACACACACATACAATACACACACATACACATACACTTTGGCTGCTCCTCTTCTCTCTTGGGTCTTGCTTCCATGTCTCCTCTTTGCTCCTACTAATGGAATCTTTTGCTGTGCTAGACAAAACTTTTCCTGAAACAATAGGAGGTGCCTAATTAATGCATCTTTATCAAATTTCTTTGACTTGGTACCTAATACTCATGACAATTTATGAAGCTCTAGACCAACAAGAACTCAGGCCAGCTGTTGGAAATTTCAGGCAGCACAGTATATTAGGGACAAAGCAGAAACTTCCAAGAAGTGAAGCTTCTAAAGGTCGGGACTTGAGTTAGTCTGTGGTCAAGCAACACATCAGCAACCCCTAGGGGTGCTCAGCGTGATAGGGCACTCCAGGGCTCAAGCCCTAATCACAACAAGCTCTTTCAGAATTGTCACTAAGGGTTTAGAAATGCGTGTTTTAGCAATCTTCTCAACTAACGTTTAAGAACAATTACATCAAGTTTTAAATCAGCCCACCAGCCACCACGCATCTATGTTTCCGCTCTCCTCTAGAACTCAGCTAGTGGCGCCTCCCAGCGCAGCAGCCCCCAGGGGTACACTATGCAGCTGTCCTGAAGCTCTTGTCTGATTAGACCTAGGGGTTGGCAGTAGATGAAGCCCCCTGTGCTGAGGAAGCGCCAGGCAATTGCCTTTCCTTAGCTGACTCAAAGATGAACAGGCTCGCTGTGCTCAGATTAGCAGCGCTTCCCATCCTGCAACCAGGCAGAATGGGAACGCCCTGTCCTTTGTGCAGGCCAAGGGGCTTGCTTCCCAGCCATCGGTTTGGGTAAGGGAGACCATGCTCAACATAAGTCACTGCCTGTTCCCAGATTGTCACCATTGCCCTACCACTGAGACATTCTGTCCTGCTGTAATGCTCTGCTTTGGCCTGGCTCAGGCCCTGGCTGGGCAACCACACAGGGAATTCTGTTCAACAAGGAACAAGCCCATTAGGAAAGCCTTTCTTTCCCTCCTGACCTCAGAAAGAAGTGCAAGTGAAGCAAACTAGCACTTAAAGAGAAACAGTGTACAGTGTGTGGCCCCACTGTGTAGCCCTCCGAAGCCATGGACTCTGAAGTGCTTACTACGGAGGTCACTGTGTGGCCAGCTGACCATGGGGAAAAGGGAGTCTGGAAAAGACGCTCTGTCTTTCCTATCTTTGGGTTTCACCTTGAAACTGCTAGCTGCAGACTAGAGGCGCCATAACTGTGCGTGTGTTATAAAAACCTTCCATGAAAAATTTTAAATAAATATAATGAAGTAACATCTGCCTCCAGTAGCAGATCGATCTGGCAGTGGAGTCTGCTTCAAAATCCACCAGAGGCAGAGACGACAACATAACAATCACAGTTCCTCTCTCTCTTACTCTCTCTCTCCTTCTCCGAAAGTAAAATGATACTGTTTTTAAAAGAATGTTTTTACATATTAAAAATCTAAAACCTCTGGCCATAAGATAAACTAGAATCCAAGTGCTCAAATGTGCAAACATGACCCTCCTAAAATGCCCAATTTTGTTAAGTGCTTTAATGCCATCCAATCCCATCAAATGAGATTCATAATAGATATATGAGTAACAATAGCAAAAAAAAAAGTGTTTTGGTACAGAAGTAGCAATAGAAAAAAATTTGGTTTCCTCCCAGCCTCAAAAAAAAAAAAATCCATGCTGCCCATTATAACACCTGCTGCTCGCAATGAAGGGCTGAGCCAAGCAAGGCTTGCCCTTCCATCCAAATATCCATCCACCCGCAGAGAATTCAAGCTGTCCAGCCACACACCAGCTGCTTGCCTCTTTGCTGCAGAAAGTCAGTCCTGCTTCCCTTGTCTCTCCTCGTGCTTTTTTTCCTCTTCTCCCATCTCTGTCAGTGATGCAGGAGTAGCTAATACTGTCTCAGCACCTACTGTGAACCCATAAGCTAAGATCTGAAGCTCATCCAGCAAGGGCTGGAGACTTCCTGCTTTCCCTTTAAACCCTCTCTTCTGCCTCTAGTACACACTACAATAGAAAGCTTTCCCTGGGTTTAGAGGAAGTGAGCCTTCTTTAAAGGAAGATGATGGCTGATTAGTTGTGATCTGACCTCATACTCCACTTCTAGTCCCCCCCTTTTTTTCTAATTCATGATGAAGAAATGTCTCTCAAGATCTCAACCCTATTCGGAAGCTCATTTTCTTCCCACTTAATTTTTCTTTCTCAAGTGCTAGATTCACAAAATATTTGTCTGTCCTATCTGGACTTGACTTATGGTTTATATTATCTTATAGATGCATATTTAAAATAATGGCTGTAAATGTTAAAGTGTAAATGCCCTTTGGCTGTATGGTTGACTGATGAATTGACAGTGATTCTTGCCTGTTCAAATCTAAATGCCTTCCATTCAGGCAGGACCCATACTTGTCTAGCAAGCCTACAACCACATAGTGACCTTACAATTGATCTTCACTTTATAATGAATGACATTATACTATGAATAATATCTCCTAGATAATTATGTTTGCAAGCTATGGTGCCCTCGACAGTCTGACAACATCCTAGGGAATGTCCCTCACTATATCCTCATCCAGCAATAAAATTCATCTCTTCAGAGACAGAGCTTCCTGTAATTCATGTAGAGATTTTGCTCATGCTGGAAGAGGCTCCCATGCCTTAAAGTGTCTTGCTGTAGGCCTTAATCAAAATGGTAACTTCTGGCTTCTGATCTTAACCTTTGGAGAAGCCTTCTTTGATCAACTTATTGAATCCAGACACCTCTAACCCAAATGTACACAGCTTCTGTTATGCTTTATATCAACCCACTATTTAATTCTTAGCAATAAACCAGAGCAGTGATTAAAGTCACCACAGATCTTATTCTTAACTTCAGTTTTTGCTTCTCCCTACAGGTAAACGTTTTTCTCTCTAACTTCCTTTCCCTCTTCTTCCCTTGACCATCAAGATGAAATAGAGGTGTCATTAAAGCCTTGGTTTGTCCAGTCCACTAACATCCTACTGACCAGGCAGGTTACATAGCCAATCTTGAAGTCAAGGCAAAGGGAAACAAGACAATGCAATCTTGTTTGGCGACGAGGGGGCTAAACCAGTTCTTATGACCCAAACACTGAACTAGAAAATGTCAGTAACTTGCTAGGTCACTGATGCTGAGAAATATTCTAAAGTTTGTCCTGGACTCACAGATAAGTAGGTAGTATATTCCAGATATTTGTTTGTCTCTCTAAGATCCTATGTTGAGATCTAACTTACAGAGTGATGGTGTCAAGGGTCAGGCCTTTTAGAAATGATTAAGTTGTAGGTCTCTGTCTTCATGGATGGAATTAGTATCCTTATAAAAGGTCTAAGGGTTTTTTTTAATCTCTTTTCTCCTGTGAGGCAGGCACATCTTTGAAGCACAGGTAGAGTCTTTACCAGACACACTATACAGGCACCTTAACCTGGGAATCTCCAGTCTCCTGCATTGCAAGCAATAATTATACGCTGTGGATAAATTATTCAGTCTAAAGAATTTTGTTATAGATTGAGACATATAACTGACAGAGACAGTGGGCCATGCTTATCACGATCTGTGATATGTTCAATAACAAAATAGAGACCTGCAAAGAACATGTTGAAAACAGATCAGAAAATAAAAAAAGGAAGTATCTTGCCTATCATTCCAGATCTCAGGCATTGCCAGTCACTGGTTCATAACATTGATATAGGCTTGCTTCTGTCATCCCTGTCTAAGACATAGGGTACTGAAGAGGATGGAAAATTAATAGGCCAACTGGGGAAAAAGGAAGAGAAACTGTATGAAAATGTTGGCTAATGGGAGATTTTTAAATTTAATTTTATTTCCATTTCTTGCTGGCTAGCTGGAATTGGCTTCAACAAACCATTGTTTTTCCTTTATTATCATCAAAAGACTTATCCAATGAAAACGTCTTAAATTTTGTTGCTAATTTGCGTAAAAGTAAAAGAAAATGGCTGGCATCGAAGTATTGGCCGATACCCTGCTCCGATTGCACTACTGTCATGCCCATCTACAGTGTGCCCATAATAGTCACTTAAACCCTCAAATACTATCCAACTGTCATTTTGTTGTTTGGTTTAAAGGTTGTCTAGTAGATATTTATAATAAAAAATACTGGGTTTTGTGTCTGGATAATAGGATACATTTCCCACCAAGTTAGGCCCATTCTGTTTAGTAATGATCAACTTCCTTTTCTCTCTTCTCTCTATTCCCACCCTAACTTCTCTCTATTCACTGCTAGCCTTCCAGGCCCCAGTTTTACCCTCCTCTAATACCTTTACAAACAGACAAAGCAATTTTTCCAAAGAACTAATCTAATCAAGATACCTGGATATTTAATTTCCATTATCATCTAAATGTGAATTCACTCTTTCTTTGGTGCTTGATGACCCACTAGCAATAGACTACTAGTGAACAACCTAGCACAAGGTCACTTAGTCATCCCAAGTCTTGGGCTTCATATCTGACACTATTAATAATAATAATAACAAATAATGATGTTATCATAGATTATCAATCTTTTATATCTGAGACTAGTAATAATAATAATTACAATTAATGACAAAGTTATTATGGATTATGAATCCTTATAAATTAAATAGTAAATGATAGTCCCATTAAAAACATGATAGCTGGTGTGACGGTTGGTTTTAACTGTCATGTTGATGCAATGTAGAGTCACTGGAAAAAGAGTCTGGATGAAGGATTATCTTTATTAGGTTGACCTGTAAGTGATTTTCTTAATTGAGTTCACTGAGGTAGGAAGACCCAGACTGAATGTGAGTGGCATCATTTCCTGTACTGGGCCCTAAGTGGATGGAAAGGAGAGAATAAGCTGAATGAAAGCATATGCATGCATCCTGTCTCTGCTCCCGACTGCTCTTGACTAGATGTTTTGAGTCCCTGTCACCTTGGCTTCCCCTCAGTGTGGACTGTAAGTTAGAACTTGGGGCTAATGGAAACCCTCTCTCTCCATGATGCATTTGGTCAGGTCATTTTATCACAGCGACAAAAATGAAGTTATAATAGCTGGTAAAAAATGAATAGGATTTTTCATGGGGAACAAACACTTGAAAGAAAAGGAAAAGAAAGCTTAGGAAGTAGGATAGACAGAAAGGAGTGGGACTGGCCACCTAATGACAGTCTCTATGACATTAAGCCTCATCATGCAGTTGTTGTCTTCTTAGATGATAGGTTTACCCTCATATGGAGGCATGGATGGTATATGGTAGGGAAACCTCTATACTTCCCTTTGGGAGCTGACAGAGGTACTAGTTAGGTAGCCTTCAATACTGACATCAATTTTATTTACTTTTTCCAATGACTCTGAAATGTCACTAAGGGTTTAGTTCTATCTGAACTAACTGGCAGTGATTGCTATAGGTGCTCAAGTGTGCTTCTATCTTTATGTCCAGCAAGAAACAGGAAAACTTCATCCCTGAGCACCCAAGTTGAAGGCTTCCATATGCCTGATGGCTAAGAGAAAGGACAGAGAGCTCAAACTGACTCAAAGGGTTTGTGTGGCCCTCTGTCAGTCACTGGTGGAGGATGTAGGGTGTATTGCCTTACTTCAATATGGGCTCACCAATATGAAACCGAAATTCAGGTTGATCTCATTACCAAGCTGAAAGGAACACAGATAAGACTTTTCATAGACCTGGACACACTGTTATTTGTCAAGGAAGGGTTTATTCTGGGTAAAAATGCTGTCTGGAGGACAAGGAAGCATCCTGGGAAGAGTTCATCCTCAAGAGAGCAACCCAAGTCCACTGGACTCTAGGCTCGAGGACTATGCCCAGGAGAGGATGAAGTGTGGGGTTGTCACCTTACATTACCTTTAGAGCACATTTCCTTTAGAGCACATTTCAAAGATGCTCCAATAGTCACACAAAATAACAAAGGGTCAAAACACCATTTGTTAAGGTAACCCCCAAACAAAAATATTTATAACTCAGGCCCAGAGCTTCCAGTTCCAAATTCCACAGCCTAATAGTTCAATGAATTATAACCTTAGTTGGAAAAACAAACCTTCATGGCAGGTAGAAAACTTGTGAGTAATACAACACTTCAAAATAAATTTGCCAAGGCCATGTGAATATATAATGTGTAGGCTATGATATATAATATATATGCACCATTATTACACCTATATTTAGCATCTTCTAATCACTTGCACCCATGAGATCCAAGACAATAGTGAGATCTTGTTAATCTCTGTGCCTCAAAGCTCATTTTTTTCATTTGAATTCTTAACTTTTGCAGCATATGAACTCCTTGTATTTATTTTTAGGCACTCTGCTCTGAGCTGCCTGCATCATGTCAATGTTTGCTGTGCTAACTTTGCATCTAAAGGTTATTCAACACACCAAGATATGAAAACGCACTCACACTTTTACCTCAAAGAAATTGTGCTTGGATTCTGCTGTATGCTCTGATGGTGTTAAATGTCAGAAAATACTGGAACTGTAAAGTACTGGGAGGTGTGCTACAACTCTGCCCTAGATTGTCTGTGCTGCTGCAGGATATGAAGACGTCACTGCTCCTGAGCTCAGAGCTGGCATTCTGGTGTCAGTCTGTCAGATTTCTGAGAGGATATAGATTGGAAGATGGTAGAGAAGTCAGTGATTATTTCTCTCTGCCTGCAATGCATGTAGTCAGAGCCAGAGTCTTCCGAGGTGCATGAGGGGGCTGAGAGGGCACAGGAGCAATGTGTATGTGTGTGTGTGGGGGGGGTTCTTGGCTGAGAGTAGCAAGCATTTTGTTCCTTGGCATTTAATTCCCACGTCAACCTTAAATGTGTCAATATTACTTCAATTTTGTGAACAAGGAAATTGGATCTTGAACAAGTCAAATTATTGGGCCAGGGTTCTTGCCCAGTTCTCCAGTTAGTGGCAGAAGTAATGCCCGTGGTTACTTCTGAATAAACTTTCAGCTCTGACCCTCAAGCCAGCAATGATGCCTTGAATCCTCTCGCTGGTGGAAGAAGTCACTGATTTACTTCTGGATTTGTCCAGCGTTTTAAAGCACAGGCAGAATCCTGTCATGACTGCTTCTTCCCTCATGAGTCAAGAGCCAACCCACTCCCTGACTTCAAAGCAGCAGAGTAAGCCAAGAAAACGAGTAGCCATCAGTCAAGGAATGCTCATAGGTGGAGCTGGCCATCTCCATCAAAGTTACACACATGAGAGAGAGAGAGAGACAGAGACAGAGAGACAGAGAATGCAAAGAGCCACAGTCAGTCAAGAAAACATGTGGCAGTTGGTCAAGGAATGCTCACAAGTGGAGCCAGGCACCTGCCTCAGAGCTCCATACACACACACACACGAGAGAGAGAGAGAGAGAGAGAGAGAGAGAGAGAGAG
>LOJH01029786.1:0-11409 GCA_001685095.1 Ellobius talpinus
GACATACACACAGACCGAATATTGTATACATAATAAATAAATAAATAAATAAATAAATAAATAAATGTTTTGTTTTGTTTAAAAAAAAGAAGAAGTCTGCCCTGAGGTTTAAACCCCAGAGTCCATAAACACTCTATGGACTCCATGAGCTGCACCTGTGTCCAGATAGTTAACTTTTAAGTCTCTGTGTTCTGGGTGACTACTGCCCAAGTACAACAGAGCTATATTAACATGATGTCAAAATGCTCAACTCAGACCTCAGAAGAAGCTGCAGAAATTGTTCATGTACCGATGGGTACAGAAATTCTGAAACATGATGTCCCTAGATAGGTTTAATTTTCTCTGATAATGGAGTCTGAAGACTCTACTCACACTAGGTATGAATCTCATATGAACATTAAAAATAGTTGTCATTTGGATGACCGTGCATTCTACTTAATAGCCACCTATAGATTTATTTTTTGTTGAAACAATAAATCTTTTAAAAACTAATCTGTTAAATTGGGATCTATGAGCCTTTTAATAGGATTTTTGAAAGAGAGTGCAGAATTTATAGCTCCATATACATTGCCTGACATGGAAGTTAAGGTCAGTAGAGCTCTGTTCAATCAGTCTATGGCTAGCTGAACTATGACTAGTTGAACCCGGAGGCAAAAAGACCTGTTTCCTTCTTATCTTGTAGTGCTAGGTGCCAAAAGTTCTTATTTTGTGAATAGTATTCTCTTAACTTAGGGTAGCAGAACAGACTTTTTTTACTCAGGAAGTATTTCATAAATCCAAGGCTGATTTGAGATGTAGGTCTGTGCTTGAGATGTTGACTGGCCATAGGCTGATTTCATTCAGTATTCTTTGTTTCAAGGGAAGACAATGCATTTGTGCAAGTCAGAATCTGGGAGTCATCTCAGATGCCTGTTCTTCGTTATCTGTAATGGGTGAATGCAGTCACTCTGTCAAGTCTTCTTAAAGGTGTTCTGTCACACACCCACTCTCTTCATGGCCACCACTCCAGTAGGCACCATCATCCTTTGTCTGAAGAAGCCACCTCACCCACAATAGAGTGGCCTTTCGCACATGCACCTGTGAGACCAATTTGGCTTCACATTCTTCTCAGGATAACAGATATTATCCTGTGGATGGTAAGGTCTCTCTTCAGCCTCACCTCAAAGCACTGCCTATTGACAGAGGTTTTCTGACCCACCAGGTCCCACATCCGTTTAGTCCGAAATAAACACACAGAGGTCTACATTAATTATAAACTGATTGGCCTATTAGCCCAGGCTTCTTATTCCAACTCTTATAACTCATATTAGCCCATAATTCTTATCTGTGTTAGCCATATGGCTTGGTACCTTTTTCGGCGAGGCAGTCACATCTAGCTTCCTCTGTGTCTGGATGACGACTGTAGACTGAATCTTTGCTCTTCCCAGGATTCTCCTGTTCTCCTTGCTCTGCCTCTACTTCCTGCCTGGTTNCAGAGGTCTACATTAATTATAAACTGATTGGCCTATTAGCCCAGGCTTCTTATTCCAACTCTTATAACTCATATTAGCCCATAATTCTTATCTGTGTTAGCCATATGGCTTGGTACCTTTTTCGGCGAGGCAGTCACATCTAGCTTCCTCTGTGTCTGGATGACGACTGTAGACTGAATCTTTGCTCTTCCCAGGATTCTCCTGTTCTCCTTGCTCTGCCTCTACTTCCTGCCTGGTTGCCCCACCTATACTTCCTGCCTGGCTACTGGCCAATCAGCATTTATTTAAAATAATGATGGGGTACAGACCATTGTCCCTCAGCAACTGCCCTTGTTGGGGTCTGTGCTCCAGCCTCACAGCCACTTCTTACCCTTGAGAAACCAGCCCAAACACTACTGTTTGCCAGTGACTTCCCTGATGCCCTGATCAGAGACGTTTCCTGTGCTCTCTGCTCCTCTAGACACACACTCCTTTACTTACGGTGTTCGCATAGGTCTAGAACTAGACATTCAAGTCAGGCATGGTGGTTCATGTCAGACATACCACCATATGGGAGGCTGAGGCAAGAGGATCATCGCAAGTTTGAGGTTACCCTATATAGTAAAAACAAGTTGGCTATGTGGTATTGTGGTGTGTGTGTGTGTGTGTGTGTGTGTGTGTGTGTGTGAGCGTACATGCCAGAGGTTAACTTTGAGTGACAATCCACTGTGATGCAACTACACACGTTGCTTTTGATGTGAGGGCTAGGAGTTGAGTTTAGGTCCTCATGATTTCCTGGCAAGCACTGTTTTGACAGCTGTCTCCCCAACCACCAGTGTTGCGGTATTTTGAATTATATGTGTCTCTCCTACATAAAAAAAGTGCCACAAGCTGCATTTATGCCCATATTCTCATCATCAAGTTCCAATACTGGGTTCAGTGTTTGAAAAAAGAATTAGTTGTTCAATATATTTGTTGAATGAATAAATGACTGTTTTTAATTGTTTAGGTAGAGGAAGAGGAACCAACTGGATACATTCGATTTGAAAAATTTCTTCCAGTGATGACCAGAGTACTTCTGGAAAGAAAGTAAGGAAGCGCATCCAATTTTAAGGCACAATAACTAGAATTACATTAATTTCAAAACATTTGACTTGGCTAACTGTGATGCTTTATGCCTGTAATTCCAGCACTTGAGGCTGAGGCAGGAGAATTGCCACAGATTTGAGGCTAGCCTTAGTTGCATAGTTCCAGGCCATCCTGAGCTACAGAGTTTTGCCTCAAAACAAAACAAAACCACTCGACTTTTTATGTTTTATTTACCCAGTCTATATCTTAGGCTGGTTCCCTCTAGCCTTCCAGTGTGCTTCAGGCTGTGCTTACAAATACCAGTCAGGCTAGTATTTATTAATCTAAGCAAGGTACAATGAAAAGGCAAAGGAGCTACAGAAAAGAACAACATTGTAGTTATATTTAATTGTGAATTATTTTAATCATTTTAAAATGAAAATTAACACTAGTTACTTTTCTAGTATAAGTACAGCATTAACATACCACAGTTGATTGATTATAGACATTTTGGTCCTAGATAAATTTATTTTCATATCAATGAGAAATGCTAATAGGTAATACCAAACATTCCTGTGGGGTAGGTACTATTGACATTCATATTCAGAAACCCAAAGAAATTTCATCCAGGGAAGTACCATTAGCCTAGTATATTAGTGGCTTTTATGTTGTTTAATGCAGTCATTTATCATGTAGAGACCAAGATAAATATGCTGGCATTAAGTCACTTTATTGTAAAAATTACAGATACAGACCAATTGCTGAAGATGTTCTTCTTAGAGCTTTTGAGGTGCGTAAGCTCCAGATTATTCATGTCCATGTGAAAAATTAATTCATCATATAGAATTTATTCAACAAAGAAAATCTACCTGCTTTCCCCAGGTTTTGGATCCAACTAAACGAGGAATTCTGACTAAGGAAGAGCTGGTCAAGTACATGACCGAGGAAGGTCAGAGGGCTTTATTTCTTGTAAGAGTAATTTGTGCAAAGATTTAGGCTTAAAGATGTTTATTTTATTTTTTAAAAAAGTGTGTGTCTGTGTGTGTGAGTGCAAGACCCATAGAGGTCAGAAGCAGCGTGTCCCCTGGAGCCTGAAGTTACAGGAGCTTGCCAGCCACCTGACGTGGGTACCAGGAACTGAACTCAGGTTCTCTGCAAGAACAGTACATAGTCTTAACCGCTAAGCCATCGCTCCAGTGCCAATAAGTTTTAAACAATTATGCAAAAGTTATAGGAGATGATACTTTAAAAGCAATTGTTTGGTTAGGTACTTATTTATTATTCCTATTATTTTGGTTTGGTATTTGATTTTGTGTAATAGAAGTGTAATGATTACTTATATAAATTGTGTTTACTTTAGTCATTTAAAATATTTCCTGAATAAAAGACATACCACATAAAAAACATGAACTGTCAATCATAAGCCAGTGCCTTTTTAGACAGAAGATTTGAATTATAGTATATAAAAATTTCTTTTAAAAGACCTTCTTAGGGGGTAAAGTTGCAAAAATATAGACTAAATTGAATGTGAATTCACACAAAACTATATTTTTTATGATAATGGGACCTCCTCCCACAAATACCTATATATTTCCTTCAAATGTTCTCTTTTTATGTCAGTATATACATGTGTTTTCCCTGAAAGCAGCTTGGTGGACAAGTCATTAACGCTGTTGTCCCCCCCACACTGTACTAAGGGAGGCGTTCTGCTTCCTCTGCTCAGCTCCCAGATGCGCAGGCCAAGTCCTGAGTGATGCAGCAGTCCATACATCAGTTGAGCCCATGGGCGTGGGTATCATTTTGAGCAAGGAGAACAGTGTTGGAGGCTCTATGCACACCTGGTTTGGCCATTTTGACTCAGTTCACCATCGGGAAACAGGAAGTGAGAGAAGGAATATGTGAAAGTCATAGCTGCCATCCAGGTTCACTTACCATGTTAAAATCATCTGAGTGGTTAACTTTAATAATTAACCAAGGATGAAAGGAAGTAAACCCTAAAGTATATTAGGACACATGAAATTAATAAAAACTGCCAAAGAGGTTTAGCAACTCCTACTGTGTGCCCACTGTTTGTTTATTGATAAAACACAGTGGGTGGATACTGGAATCTGATCCCTTTCTTGAGCATATTATAGTCTTACTGGGGAAGCAAAGCTAACTTGTGAAATAGATCAATGAGAGACATTAGAAACATAACTATCAGAGGATCAATGCAAGCTGAAACTAGCCTGGAAAGCTGGGCCTGGAAAATAAACAGAGAAAATAACTTCCTTGAGAAGGAAGATTTATTTGTTTGCTTTTGTTTTGAGACAGGGTTGTGCTCTGTAACCTAGGTGAATCTGGTGCTTACTGTGTATCCCAGGCTGGCATTAAATTCAAGGCAATTCTCCTGCTTCAGCCTCCCAGATGGGATTACAGATGGGAGCCAGCTTACTTTGCTTTAGAAGATAGGTTGAGCCATTGATGGCAGATATAATAAGATTGAATGAAGACAGATGAAGTTGGCTTGTGGGAAATGGATAAAGCAATAGGAATGAAATCTGGAAGATAGGCAGCCAGGCACATGTAAGAAGGTGAATTCAGCCAGCCTGCAAGTCTTGTTGACTAGCAATTGGGAAGGAATGGAGGGGATTGGTGCTAAACTGTGGAGGCCTGCTCTTGAGTTCGGGTCATCCCTGGGTGGTGGAGAGTTGGACTAAGTCACCCAATGCAGCAGTACTGTCGGAAAGTAATTCTGGTGCTGGTCGGTTTGTAGGCAAGTAAGAAAGGTTCAGCCAGCAAGATAAGCTGGGAGGCTCCTTCAGTGTCCCCAGGGTTCCCTAACACAGGCCTGGCCTGGCACAGGGACTAGAGAAAGGAGATCAATGCAGTAGGACTCTATCATAGGACCCTGGGCCATAGTGACCAACAAGAGGGCAGGGGACAAAAATGCTGTCAGCTGAAACAGTGAAGTCAGGCACTGGCTGTGTTGTGTGTAGGGACAACATAGCCGTGTGGGTCACAGGAGTCTGATTTATGAAAATTTCCAGGAAGGCATACTTACAGAATTCTTGGACTTCCAGGGCAACTGTTGGATACCCTAATAGATAGAGCCTGTACCAGTTCTTTTCAGAAAAGAATAGAAATGGTTTCAGTTATTTATTCAACATTATTCAATTTCTTCCATGATGTATGAACCATTCTATTTGATCTGTACATATAAGATGAACCATGTTATCTTAATGTATCATTATTATTGGATGTAATGTGCCCTTCCTCTAGATGCAGCTGCAGCTGCCTAATTCAGTAAAATGGTTGCTTAAGAAGTGATTTTCTTTTTTTTTAAGAGACAAGGTTTCTCTGTGTATCACTCACTGTTTGTCCTGGAACTCACTCTGTAGACCAGGCAGGCCTTGAACTCAGATATCTGCCTGCCTCTGCCTTCTGAGTACTGGGATTAAAGGTGTGCACCACCAGGGATGGCTAATAAGTGATATTTGATTCTCAAAATTCCAAATTGTTTTTAAGCATATTCAAGCTTTGGGACTATAAAGGTATTTCCACAATCTTTTCATAGTATCCACAGAGCAGCCAACACATCTTTAAGCTTGAGAATGTACATTCTAAATGCCCAGGAGATTGTTAGATAGACACTGTAAACCGTGTGTGTTCAGGGTGTACATTGCATCAGATGGTGTTGAGCATCAGGGAAGATCTCAAATCTTTTAAAAACAAATACATGTTGCTATGTGTCAGATGTTTGTGGAAGTTCTATTTGAATAATAACACATTTGATCCTTATGCCAAGCCCATGATAATATCATCATCTGTATTGTGTAGACTGGAAAGAGAGGTTAAGCAACCTGCCCAAGATCATAAAGCTAGTAAGAGGACCAGAACTTGAATCTGTGAGGCTTGTCCTTCAAGCTTGTGCTTTTCAGTGTTGATCAATTTTCCTGCTATATTAAATCAAATACTGTGCAGCTCTTTCCTTGCCCAGTGTGGCAGACCGACTACTGTGAGCAAGACTTAGTCTAAGCAGTGCAGTGAGTGCTTTGATCAAGGTTGGTAATCTGGCCTTCTGGCCTTCAGGCTCAGTCCCCACTCACTTGCAGGGCAGGCTGCGTTGCTTATGTGCTGTAAATGGGGATGGTAGTTTATAGTGGTATATTATTTGTGTTTTAATAAATAAAGCCTACAGGCCAGGGTGTGGTGGCACACACCTTTAATCCCAGGACTCAGGAGACAGAGGCAGATGGATCTCTGTGAGTTCAAGAACACCCTGGGCTACACAAGATTAAGTCTGTTTAAATGAAAAACAGAGCTCACACAAAGGTGATCCCAACACTTGGAATCACACACCTTTAACTAGGGAGGTGGAGAGAGGAATGTAAGGTGATATAAAGTGGGAGGAGACAGCAACTCAGTGGAGTGTGAAATCTGAGGATTCACAGTCTGAAGATTTGGTAGAGGTAAAAGGTCTCTCTAGTAGCTTGACTACTTTGCTTTTCTGATCTTTAGGTTGAACCCCAATATCTGTCTCTGGATTTTTACTATTTGTGCTCCAGTAGTTCTCCCCTCTTGTGAGGCGTTGGTTAACTTAGTATACGTGAGACACTTGAATCAGTGCTGGTCTCACAGTGGTGGTCAGTGAGCAAGGAAAGATACAGAATGTACACTTTGAAGAGGAGGAGCACTAGGAAGTAGAATGGAGTTTAATTTCTGTGTTCAAGGAGATAAACAGATTAAGAAATGGAATAAAGGTATCCTCAGGTAAGAGTGGTAACCTCAGGGCAAGATCCCACCCAGCTAAATTTCCAATTTATGAAAAGCAATTAAAGAAAAGGTTAAAGTTGGGTGTGGTGGTACATGCCTTTAATCCCAGCACTGGGAAGGCAGAGACTGGTGGATTACTGAGTTTGAGACCAGCCTGATCTAAAATCAAGTTCCAGGACAGCCAAACTTAATCAGTGAAGGAAACCATGGATAACAGAAAGTTGGTAAAGATGTAATTGAACAAGGGGGCCATGTTCCAGCTGCAAAAAGCAGCAGAACTTGGCAGCTTTGGCCATCTGGTTCTGGAATTAAGGATAGAAGAAAGGGGCTATGGATTTTGCCTCTGCAACTAAGGAAAGCCACCGAGGCCAGGCATGTGTCAGTGGGGTCCCTTAATGGAGGCCTAGAGAGGCCATTGAGTGAAGCTATGAGGTTGAAACCTGGATTACCTTGGAGACCCCAAGGTTTTGGAGATGCTAGAGCCATGGGATACCTGCCAAGGAGAGCTGCTAACAGGGAGTAGAACCAGCCCAAGAGAGAGAAGCGTGTTGTAGTCAACAAAGATGAGAGGAGTTAGAGGGCTGAAGAGAAATGTAACATCAAACACGGAGATGCAGAGTTTGGAATGTGCCCAGCTGGGTTTTGGTCTTGCTTTGGCCCAGTATTTTCTCACTATGCTCCTTTCCCTACGTTTTTGGAACCGTATTGTATATCCTGTGCCTTATATTTTGGAAGTATGTGGTCTTTTTTTTTTTACTTTGATTTTATAGAGCATTACAATTAAGAGATTGCATGAATCTCAGAAGAGACTTTGAACTTTAAAACATTGCTGAGACTATGGGGATTTTTGAAGTTGGACTAAATGCATTTTGCATTATGATATCATTATAGCTTATGGTGGTCAGGGAGTGGAATGTGGAAGTTTGAATGTAACTGGCCCTCATAAGCACATAGGAAGTGGCACTATCAGGAGGTGTGGCTTGTTGGAGACCTTGTTGGAGAGAGTTTGTCACTGTGGGGATGGGCTTTGAGGTCTCATATATGCTCAAGCCATACCCAGTTCTCAGTTCACTTCCCATTGCCTGTGGATCAAAGATGTAGAATTCTCGGCTCCTTCTCCAGCATCATGTCTGCCTGCATGCTGCCATGTCCCATCATGATGCTAATGGACTGAACCTTTGAACTGTAAGCCAACCCCAGTTTAACGGTTTCCTTTATAAGTTGCCATGGTCATGGTGTCTCTGCACAGTGGTAGAAACCTTAACTAAGACAGTAACCCTCAAACCTTGGTTTGCATAAGACTTTTCCCTTAAAGGCCTAGTGTGATGACTTGGATGCTCTGTATTTTTCTTTAGCATTGGGACATAGTTCTGTCTTAAATAGTCAGCTTTTTCTACATTCTTCTGGAGTTTGTATCCTACCCTGGTGAAGCCAGTTTCCAAGATGGCTCTCAGTTGTTACCTGAGTCCAACTAAAGCTCACAGATTTTCTCTACAACTTTTGATTTCATCTGACATCAATACTAGCCCAGACTCAAACAAGGGGGAGTTTTAGGATGATTGATGAGTGGTATTGATTAAGCCAGTGTGAGTGAGACAGACCTGATGTAGTAATCAAGTGTCTGGTCTCTCCAGCAATAGCTACCATCTAGTCATCTCTCCATAGTTTCACTAAACATAATAATTAGATTCTCTTGTAAGACTTGAACTTCAAGCAAATACTTTTGCAGTTTCAATAATTTTAATTTAAGTGAATAAACAACTTTGTTCATGGTGTTTTATGTACTCCTGTTCTGACTGAAATACATATTCTATAGGTCCCAGCAGGGTAGTAAGTCTGTAGCCTTGCAGGGTGTATGGAAGCATGCCTTTTGAACTTCTGGGTTCTCATATGTTGGCTGTACAGCTCCAGTGGAGAAAAGACTAGACACAGCTGGGGGCCTGTGGGCTCCATGGCAAGGAAGCTGACTAGTGGAAAGAGAAAAAACTCCTGACCATAAATGACGATCTTTCTTGTCTCTCCAGGTGAGCCTTTTTCTCAAGAGGAAATGGAAGAAATGTTATCTGCTGCAATTGATCCTGAATCAAATGCCATCAATTACAGGGACTACATAACAATGATGGTGATAGATGAGAATTAAATGCTCCAAAGACTTAATTTCTTTTCTCTTCTTTTAAGACAACTGTAAACTAATTGAAAAGATAGTTTGAAAAATTGCTTGTTCTAATTAATTTCACATTTTGGCTTGTAATTTTTATATTTAGTGCCTTGTGCCATAATTGTTTCAAGGTATTCTAGAGATGACCAATTTAAAACATAAATTTGTTTAATATGACCAGATTCATGGAATGACAAGTTGATTATTTAAAAGGAATTATAAAATATTTTAGCACTAAATATATTATTGCTTATTTTCCACAACTAGGCCAATGTTACCTTGAAATTAATTAAACAAAAAATGAAGATTGATCCTAGCACCCTAAGATTGGCATAGAAGGAAAGCTCTTGTGGAGGAGAATGGTCCCGGCCTGGACATGGACGGCACTGTGGTGCTGGCTGCTTTTTAGAGCCGCATAAACACTTGAGCAGGCTGAGTGTGGAGGGAGAGCGACTGGAGTAACCACTAATAATTGATTTCTTGTGAATGCCAATTACAAATCTCATTTGGGAGTCTAATAACTTTGTGCAAAATTGAAATTTGCTCATCCAGCATGTTGCCATTTATGGAATAGCTAAAGGAGGTGAGATAATTGAGTCCAGAGAAAGGAAGACTGAATGAGAACTGATAATGGCAATTCCTCTTTAGAATCCTCAGCTATTCAGAATATCTGTCACGGGAATATTGTCCTGAGGACTGAGTGTATTGAGCCTGTTGTTATCAGAATGTAGTACCTGAAATGGACTGACTCCATAAGAAAGAGGTTCATTTAGCTCACATTATAGATGGTCAAGGTCCAGGCAGCATTGTGTACCCCGAGCTAGGGCCACTCTTGCATGCATCTCGCCAAAGTGCAGCTAGCCAGACAGGGGCACATGGTTGAGCAAGCAGGAGCAGAGCGGCTGGGAGGGAGTCAGCTTTGCTCGTTTTACAATGGTCCTCTCACAGAATTACTCTCTATGTTGCGGAGATGGCTCAGTGGGTAAAAGCATTTGCTGAGTATCCTTAGATAGCATGCTGGAAGCTGGAGGTGGACAGTGGAGAAATTCTGATTAATCGAGGTCACATTTTAGGGAGGGAGACTTGCAAGTCAATCAGCAATCACATCAGGGACTGAATATTGGACAAGAGAAGCAGGTGGCTAAGCCTGGTGGGCTGAGGGTGCTTTCTAGAGGACAGACTAAGACAGGTAGCACATGACTTACAAACTTAATAGTTCTTAAGTTTGGAAAAACAGTCATTCTCTGAGTAGTTACTTCAGGGCACAGAGCACATCAACAGGAGGACAACAGATCAAAACCCCAGAGGTGTCATGAAACACAAGAATCTGGGAATTGAAAGTCTGGTTTACAGATATTTGGGACCTGATGAGAGATGACAGGGTTGGAGCAGGGAACTGTGTCCTAAGAGATAATGGGCTAATTGGGGTTCAGGTTTCAGCGTTTGAGTGTGGATTTTATTCTGCACATCACAGAGAAAGGAGTTGGAGTTGCAGATAGCCTGAGAAACAACTTGAAGTGTGGCGAGGAGACCAGCTGGCAGGCTGTCGGGTTGGCACGACTGATGGACTAGCGAAAGTCAAGCACAAAGCTGGGTTTCTGGCTTGAGCACTTGGTAAATAATGATACCAGCCATTCAGATCAGACACCCACGGAGCAGGCTGGGCCTGACTGTGGTCATCTCTGGCTTAAGGAGCTAGTAGGACATAGAAAATCAATAGATAAATAAAGGACCATCTGCTAGAGACATGGGCTTTGGAGTTGTCAGCACACAGTGTCCGGAAGGAAAATACAATGATCAAGGGCAGAACTGGGGGAGATAGTAAGTTTGTGGGGGGCAGAAGAGGAGCCTGCAGAGCATGGGAAGAAGCCTGGCAGGAGGGAAAGCCAGAGGAAAGCCATGGGAGGAGAGACTCTTGGGGAGGCAGGAACCAAGCCAGATGTGGGGAGATGTGAAGTAATTGATAATGGAGAAACA
>LOJH01029787.1:0-17312 GCA_001685095.1 Ellobius talpinus
CCTCCAGCGGTGGCAGCAGTGGCCATGGCAGTGGCCCCAGCAGCTGTAGCAGCGGCCCCGGCTCAAGCAGGAGCAGGCCCTCCAGGATTCCACAGCCTGTCAGACACCACCCCCCCATGCTGGTCTCCTCTGCAGCCTCAAGCCAGGCAGAGGCAGACAAGATGTCAGGTATGTCTGCTCCCAGCCCCTCACTGCCTCCCCCGAGCAGCAGCCTGGCCCTTGAGGCCAGCATTGGCCAGCCCAGCAGGCTCCCCCTGAGTGGAGACTCCGAAGGTCTTGAACGAGAAACAGAGCCCATTCCCAAGATGAAGGTGATGGAGAGCCCCAGAAAAGCCCCTGGGAATGCTTCTGGTACAAGCCAAGACGGAAACACCAAGGATGCCCGGGGGAACCTGGGTCCATTACCTCTGGGCAAGACTAGGCCGGGGGCCATCTCGCCGCTGAACTCTCCTCTCTCCACTACGTTCCCTTCTCCTTTTGGCAAGGAGGCCTTTCCTCCCAGCAGCCCCCTGCAGAAGGGGGGCTCCTTCTGGAGCTCCGTTCCTGCTTCCCCTGCCAGCCGGCCAAGCTCCTTCACCTTCCCGGGGGACAGTGACTCCCTCCAGCGACAGACGCACCGCCACGCAGCCCCCAGCAAGGACACAGACCGCATGAGCACGTGCTCCTCGGCCAGCGAGCAGTCCGTGCAGTCCACTCAGAGCAATGGGGTAAGAGCGCCGGGGAGCCTGCGCCCGTCCACCCCACCACCTCTGTCCCGCCAGCTCTTCTAAACCTCCGTACTAACTCCAGCTCTCCAGCACTGTGCAGCAGTAATCGCCTTCTCCAGTTCTCCTGTGCATTGTCTGAGTAGACACGTCTGTGACCTCTGTGTGTGCACTCGTGTCCGTGCCCCGTGGCGTTGCACTGGCACCCAGCCACCCAATGAATGCAGCCACCTCTAACCCCCTGTGGGACCACGGACAGCGCCTGCTCTCCTCTCTACTAACTTGCTTCTTGCTTTGTTCCTGTCTCCTTATTAAGAGAAAGTGCACCATTAACCTCCTCCATGCGGCATCTTTAAGTCTTCAGTTTCTGACCAGAAAAGTATCTTGGGACTTGCTTTTAGGCCCTGCCTTCCTCGCACTTTTTTTCATGTTTTTTTTTTCTTTCGAGGTTTTTTTTTCTGTTCTCTATTACTTACAATGAAATATGTACACTTTTAAGCTTTTTGTTTATCGCTTAGTTTTGCTCTTTTGTGCCATACGTTATCTTTGCAGCTTTTTTGAGTCATCTGATGAAAAAAAAAATTCCTCAAGAAAACATCTAACAACAACTCAAAGCAAAATAAAATGGCATAAGGGGGGCAGGAATCTACCCAATGGGAAAGTTTCCTCTACCCTAAGTCTCCTGGAGAGACACTGGCCCAGGCGCCTGGACACCCGGCTTCTCCACAGATGGCTGGCCTCATGCCTCCAGCGAGGGCCATCTGAGTGCCTCTGCAATGGGGTTCCAGCTCATTTTGTGGTCACTTGCATTGTGTTCTCAAGCTGAAGGGTGTCCCTGCTGGGTTCCCCCACTCTCTGGCCTCCTCACTGTCCTCCAGCTGTTTCCTGCAGGGCAGATGACCTGGCCCATAACGTTCTTCTGAAGGCATGCGTGAGCGCACAGAACTGTTCTAACGACTGTATGTTTGAACGCTTTATAAATTTTTAAATACATTTCCCTTAAAGGGTCTGTGTCTCTCGTTGTTTATATATTTATATATAAAATATAGCTTTTGCATGTCTCTTTCCTCTGGACTTCTATTAATCCCTCATTTGTACTCTATCTTCTTTTTCGTTAGGGATTTTGATTAACTCGGCCTTCATCTTTATTGGTGGAAGAAATTGAGACGTGGGTCCTGATGCTTTTGTTTACACTTGAGCTAACGGCTAAGTGGTTCAGCAGGTGTCTGGTGGAGGACATTCCCCCTGTCCTTGCTATGGATTCTCCAGTTTGTACACAGCAAGGGGTCTTCCTGCTGGGTTGGAAACTCTAGGGCAGACAGTCTACTGACAAGTCGTAGCCCCAGGCCTAGTCTACTCAGGTCCAGGCCTGGTCTCAGCACTGTGGCCCATCCAGAACAGGCCTGCTGGCATCTCCTGTACCTGTAACATTCCCAGCAGGTAGAGAGCTGTCAGGTCTGTGTCTCCAAGTGAGTAACTACTCTAGGACAGGAGCCAGGCCTTCATCTCCAGATGCCCCTTCAAGGGTGTGGTTAGAGACACAGCTCCACCCTGAGAGAAGGCACAGTCCATCACATGTGGCTAGTGGCTGGTACATTGATGGGGAAGTAGCCTTTGATGTCTGACTCTTCCCGCCGCTTTTGTGGTAGGACTGACAGGCTGAGTTTCCATCAGAATGGCGATGTGACATACCCTCTTGCCCTCTTCCTGGCTCTGGCTAAAAAGGGCCATTGGAACTCTTAGCTGCTCACCAGTGAGCATGGCCTCCCTTCCTGTGACCTCCTCTGAGGAGCTGTCTGGGATTGTAGACAGGCAGGTACACCTGATCTCTCATAATGACCTTCCTCCCACTCCAGGTGGCATCTCCTGCTGAATTCTGCTGCGATCATGGTGGGTGGGGTGCAAATACATGGCCCCAAACTTACTGGGCTAGCCTGTGCTCCGTGCCATTAGCAGACCTTGCCTTCCACCAGCGTGTGAGCCGCAGAAGAGAACACATTAGAGTCAACCCCAGCCCTGGCTCCCTGTCACTGTCTGGGTGTCCTCTGCACACTTACCACCCTGCTCTGAGGGGAGGTGGTCATGCTCTGTGGCAGGGAGGTTCTTATGGGAACTGAGCATGGCTGATTTGAAATGCATAGTGCGTAGCCTGGCCAGAGGTGTATTGGAAAGTGACAAGAGCCGTGATGGCCGCAGATTGCCACAGTTTTGAGATGCAGCCTGCTATGGTGCCCTAACCGGGGCAGCTGTGGCAAAAAAAAGTTTTAGGTTACATGTCTAGCACATTTCCCTGTGCCATCCCAAAACTGCTGGGTCCTGCCATGTAGATCAAAATACTGAAGTATGAACTGAATGTACAAAGTGAGCCAAGGCACCCTTTGAACTGAAGGGTCGCAGGCAGGAAGTGGGGGCTGTGGGGACAAGAGCAGTGCAACTCGTCGTGAACACAGGCAGGCAGCTCTTCTGTGCCCATAGCAGCTCTCCGTAACCGCCCTGCCGGCTGCCCATGCGTAGCCTCACAGAGAAGAGCAGGTGGGCCTGATGTCCCCTCAGCTACCTCAGAACGGCACTCAGCTGTCTGCTCTGGCATGCTCTGACATGCTCAGAAGACAAGGACTGAGAAGGGCAGCGGCCAGGCTGTCTCCCCCTCAGAGTGTCCCAGACGCTAATCTCTGTAAACACCCTGAAGCAGCAGTGTATGAGCATTTGAGAGCAAACTCAGAGAAGCCAGGGCCCAGAGGCCATTTCCCATGTCCTAATTTGATAGAGGGGAATCAGGCAAGATGACACTCAGGGATCAGCAGTGATGTCACCTTTCTGCACTCCTAGACAAATAGGTAGTCAGGTGAGAGCATAGGATAGGTGACTGCCATCTGTGTTTCCTTCATTCCATCTGCATGCTCAGGCTGGCGGCTTCAAGAAACGAACCTGTTTTTACTTTTGCAGTCTTGTTTCATTGACTGAGTTACTAAATACGTGTTGCAGGCCAACCACATGTCAGTCGCTGACCAAAAAAAAAAAACCTGGATGCTACTCAGGCCTCAGGATAAGGGCAGTGAAAAATATCCCTACAGCCACCTAAAGCTCTCTTCCCCAAAGCTTGAAGACAGCTCTGTGATATTATGCCATTTATTCCCATGACAAGAGAAATGTGAAGACCCCTGAGGCAAGCTCGGTCAGAGGAACATCCACTGAGGGACACACAGGAGATGGAGCAGCCATCCATAAGAGTAGAGTGGTAGTGGATTGTTCTTTCAGATGGTCCACATTCTTTGGGGGATGACAGAGGGAAGCAAGGTTAGGCAGACAACACCTATATCCTGGAATGCACATTCCAGCGACTGTCTTGTTAGGAAGATCTGGAGACATCTCAGTTACGATCTGTCAGTCAGCCAAGCGGCTACTCTACAGCCTTCAAAGTTAATACTTGTTTGAATCTGAAATGCCCAACACGTCGTCGGCAGGAGGACTGAGCAGCTCGTGCAGGGCACGGTGAAGATCCAACTGTATTGGGCTCCCAGGGCATCAGCACTGAGGTGGATCTTTTGGAGTTTTCTCCATGGCTGACCAAGTTTATTGCAAGGGGGGCGTTAAGCTGAAGAGTGTGTGAAGGAGGAGTCTGATGTCTTCCTGTCTGTCTGCCGAGCCCCATGCGGGCTTGGTGCCATGGCGCACGGTCACCAGCAGCTGCTGCTGTAGGACCTCGTCTCAGTCCCTGCCCACCTTCTTTTCTCCCTCTTCCCTCCAGAGTGAAAGCAGCAGCAGTAGCAACATCTCCACCATGCTGGTGACACACGAGTACACGGCAGTGAAGGAGGATGAGATAAATGTCTATCAAGGAGAGGTCGTTCAAATTCTGGCCAGTAACCAACAGAACATGTTTCTGGTGTTCCGAGCCGCCACTGACCAGTGCCCCGCAGCCGAGGGCTGGATTCCAGGCTTTGTCCTGGGCCATACCAGTGCAGTTATCATGGAGAACCCCGACGGGACTCTCAAGTGAGTGCCAGCAGTGAGACAGCCTGAGCATGGGCAGCGGAAGGGATAGGAGCCATCAGGGAGTGCTTGAAGGCTCTGAAGGGAAGAACTCAAGGAAAAGCTGTTGATGTTTCACACAGGTTTAGCTGTTGATTCATGCAGGTTTGCCTCTTAAGTGAAGTGTGTGACCCCTAGTTAAGGTGGGCTGTCCTTAACCTCACAGATCCTCTTTAATACATCTCTCATTCAGTGATCATTAATTTATATCACTAAATAATCCCTGAAGGTCTTAGTTAAAGAGCAGGACCTCTTGAGGAACACAAGGTCATCACTCACGGGCCGCAGGGGAAGATCTATGTGATGGCTTCACTATCAGCTCTTTAATACTCAAAGGCTGTTGACGTAAACCTGAAGCCAGCTTTGCTACATGGAGCATTATATCAAAGACAACTGAGTCCATACTAGTCTTTGAAACTTTTTCTCTTCCTGGAGCCTCCCTGAAATGGGAGAGACTAGCCATGTCTTTCCCAGACTAGAATAGTTTTGTCACTAGAAGAGGCAGTGCTACCTGGCCGCGCAGGTCCCCGCAGAACACTGGCACTAGAGGCCAATACTTCAACCATCTCTCCTTCTCTACAACTGGCTTCCTTCCCCTCATCCTGTCTCCCTGAGAGGCAGAGAGAAGTGAGTGTGTTGTTCAGGATCCTGCACTACACTTTCTATGCCTTGGCTTTAGAAGAAAGACATGTGGGAGATGGAAGTCCGATGTTATAAGTCTTCAGAACGCATTTGTGAGCCTCATGCTAGTTCCTTCAGGGAACAGACGCACTGGGGTAGACCGTGAGTAGGCAGCTGAGGTGTAAACTTGCGAGGGACTGGCTCCCATAGCTGTGGAGACAGGCAGACCCAGACGGCCGGTGCCCTTCAAGTTCCCTCCATATTCCTTCAACTGTCTGGATAAGGGAGGGCTTCAGCTATCCAGATGTTCCTGCTGGCCAGAAGTCCCCTCAGAGAAACACTGGGGACATTTGACTGTCTCAGAACAGTGTGACCCAGTCAAGATGACACATAATTTAACTATTGCTTTTGAATTTTAATCTTTAAAATTTGCATAAAGAATGCTGGCTTTGTCACCTGCTTCCTGAATAGGACCTATGTTCCTAGAGACTCTCAGTTCCTCGGTGAAGCCTTTCTCTGAGGCTTCCAAGTGTCATCTGCTGACCATGGAGACGGAGGGATGTGAGCAGTGTGTTCTTTTCTTCCCTAGGAAGTCGACATCTTGGCACACAGCACTCCGTTTAAGGAAGAAGTCTGAGAAGAAAGATAAAGACGGCAAAAGGGACGGCAAGTTGGAGAACGGGTACAGGAAGACACGCGAAGGGCTCAGTCACAAGGTATCTGTGAAGGTGCGTGTGAGAATCCAGGCCTGGTGCCACCTCCAGGAGAGGAGGGCGGGGAGGGTGAGCCGTGGCAGGCCCTAAGTTGGGGCTTGCTTGAGGACTCTCTCTCCCCTCCTGGGGGCAGCATTACATTGGCTCTCTGTGCATTCATTGGGAACTGTGCGGGCATGTAACTTAGCATATGTGGTCCACGTGTGGCTTCAGAGAATGTAGTTAAGCCAGTCAGCCTTTGCCTGAATCCTCTACAATTGAAGTAGTATGTCTGTGAACAAGAAGATAAACTCAGCTAATTGATATGGCATGGCACGTTCAAGTGCATGTAAAAGAAATAGAAGGGGGTTGGTTCTGATTGGTTCTGGATTAGCCAAGCTCTTCCAGCAATAGCCATAGCCCTGGAATCAAGTAGGATACCCGGAAATAGTGCCTGTTTTTATTAATGCCTATTTGCCTTTTCCATTTCAGCTTCTCAACCCCAACTACATCTATGACGGTGAGTTCTGCTGTCTTTGCTGTGAGGGCTCACAGTTCTGCGGGGTCTCTGTCAGAGCATCGTGGCTCTGTACTGGGGTATTCTGTGGTGTTCTGGGTGTTCACTGGTGTGTGACACCACATGAGAGGTGTGGAGAGATGCTGAGGATGAGCAGCATTGACCAAACTCCCTTACCTTGCAGTTCCCCCAGAATTCGTTATCCCATTGAGTGAGGTCACATGTGAGACAGGGGAGACCATTGTTTTTAGATGTCGTGTCTGTGGCCGCCCCAAGGCCTCCATCACCTGGAAAGGCCCTGAACACAACACTCTGAACAACGATGATCACTACAGCATCTCCTACAGGTGAGGGGCCACTCGAGCAGCGCACTGGCTAGGGGCGTGGTTGATCCGGTAACTCGGTAACTGAAAAGGCGCTGTTCTCTGTGTGCCGCAGTGACGTCGGGGAGGCCACTCTGAAGATCATTGGTGTGACCACAGAAGACGATGGCATCTACACATGCATCGCTGTGAACGACATGGGTTCAGCCTCATCTTCAGCCAGTCTGAGGGTTCTAGGTAAGCCACCTGGAGCAGAGCACCTCTGCCAGCGGTCTCCTAAGGTCTGTTGTATCTGCCACACTTGGTGTGGTGTGAAGTTTAGAACAAAAGCTCACATGTGTGACTGTCCCAAAGAGGCTCAGATAGCAGACAGGGGAGACTCTAGGTGAACGTGTGTATAAAGGTCTGTGACCGTGCCATTGTGCCCTAGAGTCACTAGTGATGGATCTGAGCTGGGATGCGGTGCTTTCTTGCCCTTAGAACTTAAAAGCATGTCCTTTTATATCAGGTCTTCCGGACAATGAAGCATGTGAGTGGACCCAAGCTTAGCCCTTCAGTGAGGTGGACTATGATAGTTCAGTGACTTCCCCGCATAGCTAGCTAGGAGAGTGTTCCCAGGGACCTGCTTGTTGGTGACCTTGGCACCTTCACAGCCCAGCCAGATGTTGTGTTCTCTGCAGTTAGCCTTTCAGCCCTGTGGACAGAATCCTTCCTAACCCTGTTGGATTCCTGTTGCATTTGGCATGGGTAGGTGTGTTCAGAGCAGGACAATGTATGGACTAGTTTCCAGCAATGCCTACCGAGGCCAGCCGTGCTACATGAGGCAGTTACAGGTGTCCACCTGCCCTTAGTTGCTTTGGGTTTGGGAAAAATGCTTCCAATAGGGGAAATAAAAATCCCAAATAAATGATGGGTTGGGTTCTAGAGTATTCTATGTGTAGACAGTAAGTAATTTTACCTAAAATTTTTATCCCACATTTTGACTTTATTAAATTGTACAAAGGGCATGTTATGGTTATGGAACTGTGACCTAAAAGAGAGTAAGATCTTGAAATTGAAAATAATGTTGATTTTTCTCATTTAAAAAAATCATACAAATTATAGAGTTGGTTCTTAATAAGCTACTCTAAAAGTTCAGAGTCATAGAGCTACTCATCCCTTGGGGATCTGAGCAGGAAAATAACAGAAAAGAAAATGAATAGCTATTCCTGTCACAAAATCTTCAAGGTCTTTAGAAAAATGCCATCTTGTCGGACAGGCCATTAGATTTTCTTAGAGTTTCCAAACCTCACCCTATGGAAAGCTGTTTGGTTTGCAGGCCTTGGTGGTGTGTGGTTTTAATGTTTGCTAGTCAGTCCACACCAGTGAGCTGTGCTGTGTAGACGCTGTTCATTCATTGTGTGCTCTCCAGAGTACTGCCCCAGTTCTTCCTGCTCTGCAGCCCCTGAGTCCCAGCCCCTGTGGACGTGTTGGCACCGAGCCAGGCACTGTGACTGGATAGGGGCAAGAGAATTACTAGGAGAGCGATTCTTGCATCTTGAAACTAAGGTCCTGCCACCTCAGAAATGCATACAAGCCCCCACTGATGGAGCAGGTCAAGCAAGGGTCCCCTTCAGGAAAAAGGAGAGCTGTGACCAGGAGGGGCCAAGGGGCTTTGTGTCATTGTGAGGCCATTTCTTGAACTGCTTAGGGATCAAGGACTAGACATTTATGTTTCATGCTCTCCTGTATATATACAAGATTTTGAAGACATTTATTTAGGGAATTTTTTGAATCCTTTTTAGTGAAAAATAAAGGAAAAATGTTTGCTTTTATGTGGGAAAATCCAGTATTTTTTAATTAAAAGTTTTTTAATTTTGTGCATAAATACTATATTTATATCATTTCTACCCCTTCCTCTCTCTGCTCCAACTGCTTCCATGCCCCCCACTCCCTCTTCAATTATTATTGTTATATGCACATGCACACAGCCTGCTGTAACCATTTAGTGTTACTCGTATGTTTAGAGATGGCCGCTTGGGATTGGATAACCCATCATCACTGGAGAACAGAGTCGCCCTCTCTGAGTCCTTAATTGCCTATAGCTCTTCATCTAGGGGAATACCCTTGGGAAATACCCTGCACGTACATTAGCACATCAACTCACAGTGTTGTCGTTGTGCAGATCTTGTTTAGGCAGCCTTATTGTTAGGATTTCAGAGGCAGATTCCTTGTGCCCCCCTCCTCCTCCATGCTAGACTCTGTCTGGCTTGAGATTGTTCAGTCCTTATGCATGCTGTCACAGTCTCAGTGAGTTCCTAAGGACATCCACCCTGTTGTGCTTGGAAATTGTCCACCCTCTCTGGCTTTACAGTCTTTCCACCCCCTCTTCCACATAGATCCCTGAGCCGTGAGGGATGAATGTGATAAAGGCATCCCCGTTAGGACCAAGTGCTCCAGAGTCTCCCATTCTCTGTCCTGTCTATTTGTGAGTCTGTTCTAACTCCCATCTACTGAAAGAAGCTTCTCTGATGAGCACTGAACGATGCGCTCATCTATGGGTTTAGGATAGAAGAAAAGCTTAGAGAAGACATCTTATTTCCTTGGGGGTGTATAGTACCATATTCACTGTTAGCAAGTGACTTCCAACTGTGTGTATGATAAAACTGTCCATGTTTGCAGCATATTTATAACTTACATACTCTAAAAGACTGTAAACATTAAGACAACATAGTGAACCCTCGACTTCTGTAGACTGTGAAAACAAGCTGTGAGTCTGGGGGACCAGGAGGGACTGAGTATAAATCAGCCCTGTCAGGCTGGAGAGATGGCCCACGGGGTCAAAGTAACTCACTATATAAGCATGATGATCTGACTCCAGATGCCTAGAACATACATAAAAGCCAAGCACAGTGATGGCGATGCCTGTAACCCCAGTGCTGTGAGGGGCAGAGACAAGAGGTTGACTAGAGTTTGCTAACCTAACTTCAGGCTCAGTAAGAGAATGTCTGTAGGGAATAGTCAGATATAAGACTCAAGTACAGTTTTACACATTCTTAAATAAAAGCAAATTGATTTCACTGACATTTAGCTTAATCTAATATATCAACAGTATTTGATTCTAATGTGAAATCAATACCTATAAATTGTTCATGAGATATTTCCAGTCTTCTATCCATATTAAGTCCAGTATCCTGTGCATCTGTCTTACTGTGGCACGAGAGTGCTACCTCTCAGAGATGCTAGGTGGTCTTGTGTGCTGGCCATATTGAACAGTACAGGTTTGTGATTTCTTCCCGAGAAGTTCTGCTTCAGGTACACTCAGGAGCTGAGCATTGTGTCTCACCTGTAGTGCCGGCTCTCGGGAATCAGAGGCAAGATAACCACCAGCGGATGGCTGCTGACAGCAACACAGTTTTTAAAAGAAAAGACAAATGTACTCAGGAGAAATGGTGTTCTTCTTGCAGGTCCAGGAAGTGATGGGATCATGGTGACCTGGAAGGATAACTTTGACTCTTTCTACAATGAAGTGGCTGAGCTCGGCAGGTATGATGTGAAGCCAGCGGGTTTCAGTCCGTCCTGACAGGAAAGACGGCATGACAGTCTCCTCCCACTAGACTCCCTCCTCATGGTTCCACAGCCTCCCCAGAAGGTACCACCGGGTGAAAAGCAAGTGTTGAGAACATGACCCTGTGGAGGCAGTAGCAGGTTAACAGGTTTTAGATGTTAAGCTGTGGGCAGGGATCAAAGCAGATCCCAGAATGAAGGCCTAACACCATGGGCTATTCACTGATGGAATAAGTACTTTCCCACTGGGCATCTAGAAGAGCACTAGCTAGGTGCTGTCCTTTGAAGAGTTCAGAGAAGAGGCACACGTTTGCTTTGTAGATTTCCTTCTCACAACACTGCAGAGTGACTGGGTAGGCATTTTATCCATCTTTCCCCGGCTCTTCCTGTCGGCACACCCACACCTCACTCAAGTCTCAGTCTGGAAATGGATGTAGTACTTTTTCTTACACAGACACTCACCCATGCATCCTCACGTGGTGGAGCATTCCCGAAGAACAGAAGCAGAGCTTGCCCAGGCTCAGAAATCAGCAACTGTACTCTCTCTGTATTCTACAGTTAGGAGTCACTGGGCAGCCACCCACTGACCGTCCGCATTCCCGTGGGAGGAGTGTCAGAGATGTAACTTACCCCTTAGCCTGCCCTGCTTCTGCCACACGTTCATTCATTTCCCCTGGTGATCAAAACGTGCTGACCCTAAGAGCAAGGTCATCTTAACCATAGAGCATCAAGGTGTGGCTCGGGCTCTGGGTGTGCACTGGGACACAGCACCAGAGACCTGATTCTCAGTTGAAGGGACAACTTGCCTACACTGCAAGTAAGCTTAAGCCACAAGAACGAAAGACCCTTTCCTCAGGAAAGGGAAACCATCTGGCAACTGTGGGTACTTACATTAGCCTCTAAATGGTGAAGTTCTCCAGGGGAACAAAGGTAGAAACTGCATGGTGAGGCCGAGGCTCCCGTGAGCTGTCCCTGTCAGCACATTCAGTGGTCACGAAGCCCAAGGCCTGCTCAGTCCCAGCATGAGGAACGGAGGCTGCCTTTAGGAGGGAGGAATGGCAGCCCCGTAGCTGATTCGACAGCATGTTCCTTCCCCACATGGCCCAGCAAAGTAAGGTCTGTGTGTAGGTGTCAAGTCACCATCTCACAGTGGTGTCCCTATGTCCTTTCTCCCTGACCAATCTTACAGGGGCAGATTTGCTGTGGTTAAGAAATGCGACCAGAAGGGAACCAAACGAGCAGTGGCCACGAAGTTCGTGAACAAGAAGTTAATGAAGCGTGACCAGGTCACCCATGAGCTTAGCATCCTGCAGAACCTCCAGCACCCCCTCCTCGTGGGTCTTCTTGACACCTTCGAGACCCCCACCAGTTATATCCTGGTTTTGGAAATGTGCGTACCCCCTCCCCATCCTTACCTCAGGTCCCAGCACTTTTGCTGATCTTGTTAGTTCTCTGAGAAAACAGACTCTGTGGTTTTAGGATTCATAGAAATCTACAAAGATAGATTTGTTATCAGAGGCTGCCATGTTAGAGCCTCTAGTCATGGCCAAATTATTTGAGTGCTGGGACTTGGACCTGGGTCCACTGCAGGAATAATCAGTGCTCTTGACTGCTGAGCCATCTCTCCAGACACCTCCTCCTTGGTGGCATAGCCACTGGAGAGCTGTCGGGAGCTAAAATGATGCAGTGTGTGTGGAAAACTAGCATCCAAGCCCAGTGCTGGCCTGGAAGCCCCCATGCCTGGGAGGCTCTCCGGCAAACTTGATGGCCAGCAGCTACTGCCCGCCTTCCACAGGGATTCTGAACAAGAAAAATCACACAGGTCTTCGTCAGAAATCCCCACAGCCTTCATCTGAAGCTGCAGCTCTTTCAGCTGTAGCTTTGCTATGGGTGGGGTGAGGATGTTGAAGGGAGTGTGTTTCCTTTTGCAGTACAAAGCTGTACCCTGGGCCTCACATGTGCCTGGTAAGGAGTGGGTCACTCACCTATAACCCCAGCTCTCAGCCTCTTAGTTCTTTTTACTGGAAAGTTACATGGTATATTACTTGGCTACTTTTCTATTGCCATGGCCAAGGGAACTTATAAAGGAAAACATTTAATTTGGGGGTTCACCATTCCATAGGTTTAGAGTCCATGGCCGTCATGACTAGAAGCATGGCAACAGGCAGGCATATTGCTAAAGGCAGTAGCTGAGAGCTTACATCAAATTCACAAACACAAGAAAGAGATGTGGGCTTTTGAAACCTCAAAGCCCACCCTCAGTGACACACCTCCAACAGGGCCACATCTCCTAATTCTTCACAAACAGTTCCGCCTACTGGAGACCAAGCATTCAAAGATATGAGCATATGGAAGTTATTATCATATAACCAGCACAGTGCAGCCTCGTCAGATGGTTAACAGAGTTGATTACCCTAAGAATGCCATAATTCCCACTGATGACCACTCCTTGATAGACAGGTGATTGGTCTCCTCTAGACTTACGTTTTGAAAACAGCCAGTGTTCAGAGCAGCCTCCATCCAATAGTGGCTGTTCACGAGCCAAGGAACCTCAGGAAGGTTTTCTGCCTTCTCTGCCTCTGAGTCCTCCTCTCTAAAGTGGGGCAGTGGAGCCTTCTCGGGGTATTGAAGATTGAGTGAGTAGATACTGCTAAACTTCTGGTTGAGAACTTTGGATCATTAAACATAGTTCAGTTTAGGGTAACTTTGACTAAGCATGCATATAGCATGTAGCTTTTTATCATCTCATCTTCACGTGTAAGAGAGCCTATGCCAAGGGAGGTGAGTGACCCCTGCCTTCTTGCAGCAGTTGTTTACATCCAAATGTCTACTGTGCATAGGTACTGCCCAGCACATTGCCAAAGCAACACCCAGCAAGGCTGCATCCCTGACTGTAGCTCTCCCCCAGCCCGCTTGGATCTTTTCCCCCTCCCTGTACCATGCCATCCAGTGGAGGTTCAGTCCTGAGTGTGGGTTCATTTCTCCCTCAAATGGTCTGAGTTGAAAGGTGACAAATGTCCTCCTTCCCCTGCAGGGCTGACCAGGGTCGCCTCCTGGACTGTGTGGTACGATGGGGAAGCCTCACCGAAGGGAAGGTCAGAGGGCACCTGGGGGAAGTTCTGGAAGCTGTCCGATACCTTCACAACTGCAGGATAGCGCACCTGGACCTAAAGGTTGGCAGGCGGGGGGCTGGACAAGGGCAGGGTCCACCCGGCCAGATCGGCCACACGAGATGCGAGAGCCCCTCTTCCTGCCTGAGTCTGGAGGCAAACGGGAAGAGGAGGGCAGCGGAGCAGATTCCTTGTCTTTCCCAGAGTTGCCTTCAGTCTGGGAGGGCCTAGTAGTTAAGCGTGTTGGGTCAGGAGACATTTAAGAAGTTCTTGGCAGTGCTGCCAAGTTGGCCCAGAATCTGCCCAATTGAGGGTGCCTTGTGGGGAGAAGACACTACCCTGCAGCTGAGAGCTGCTCCCAGCTGAGCAGAGTGGGCTAGAGAGCTTCCTCGGCTGGCACTCGCCTGGCTCCCACCCTGCCATAGGATCCTGACAGTGGTCAGACTGAGCATGAGCTAGGGATGTCTGCCAATGATGGTGTCTCCTCCTCTGTTATAGCCTGAGAATATTTTGGTGGATGAGAGTCTGGCCAAGCCAACCATTAAACTGACTGACTTTGGAGATGCTGTCCAGCTCAACACCACCTACTATATCCACCAGTTGCTGGGGAACCCCGAGTTTGCAGCCCCAGAAATCATTCTTGGGAACCCTGTCTCCCTGACCTCGGACACGTGGAGTGTTGGAGTGCTCACCTACGTGCTACTCAGCGGCGTATCCCCCTTCCTGGATGACAGCGTGGAAGAGACCTGCCTGAACATTTGCCGGCTGGACTTCAGCTTCCCGGAGGACTACTTTAAAGGAGTTAGCCAGAAGGCCAAGGAGTTCGTGTGCTTCCTCCTGCAGGAGGACCCGGCCAAGCGTCCCTCGGCTGCACTGGCCCTGCAGGAGCAGTGGCTGCAGGCAGGAAATGGCAGCGGCAAAGGCACGGGCGTCCTCGACACGTCCAGACTGACGTCCTTCATTGAGCGGCGCAAACACCAGAATGATGTTCGACCTATTCGTAGCATTAAAAACTTCTTACAGAGCAGGCTTCTGCCTAGAGTTTGACCTATCTTGAAGTTCTTTCTCATTCTCTTTCACCTGCCAATCAGCTGTTAATTTGAATTTTGAAGAAGAAACCAAACCAAACTAAATGACCGGCTGCCTGCTGTTCATCGTGTGAGATTGCATTCCAAGTGAGCTGTGCCCAGCAGCACTTGGGCTCAGAGCTGCAAGCTGCGCTGGGGTGGAGGACCTTCAGTTACACTCTGCAAAGGCAGAGATTGCATCGCTATATCACAGATTTTATTCAGGTTTCTGCAAAAAAAAAAGATACTTTTTTAAATGAACATGGATAGAATTTTGCAAATTTAACATTTTCAAGATTGATTCAAGGAAACCCATGCCTATGTTCAAACCACTGGTGTTACACAAAACAAAGATACTGTGTATTTCTGGGAAAGACTCGCCAGGTGGCAGCCACTCCCATGGCCCCAGCCAGTGCTTGGCATCCACCTGGCACTGAGCTTTGCCAGCCACCTCATCTGCGTACTTCTTGCCAAGCACCGGACTTGGCTTCTGAAATGTACGTTCAACCTCAGTCTTTTGCATAAAATAGAATGAATGGTTTTGCTCTGATGAAACGTAGGCCTTACTTGTACATAAGATTCTTCCTGCCTTCCGTCTGGCATTTCACCCACTCCGCCCCTCCCACCCACCGCCTGGGCCTTCCTGTGGGGGGACCTGAGGGGGTCTGCCCCTCTGCCCCCCTCCCCAACCCCATCCCAAGCCGTCAATCAGATTGTTGACCGGTATACAGTCAGATGAAAATACTGTAAATGCACTCATTGGGGGATTTTTGTTGTTGTTTTATTTCATATCACGTGCAATGTTGTGGCTTTAACATTTTCTGCAACTATTTATGAAGACTTCTGTTGTACCTGTAATAAATATATAGAAAAAGCACATACTTCGCAAGTGAGCTTTATGGTTGTGTGTGTGTTGGGGGTGGGTCGTAGCCCTGTGCCATCAGTTCAAGGACACTTAACTCTTCGTGAAATTTGTCAGTTTTGAGGACTGTAAAAAGTGATTTCATACTCTGAATATAAAACTGGATAATAGGGTAATGTTTTAAATTTTATTATGCTATTATTCAGAATGCCAAAGTATTATTTTTTTCCCAAAATCAGTCTGAACATTTACTACTTTTTAGACTTTTTGACATTCAACTTTCTGTATAATAATTGGCTGGATTTTCAGCTTTTGGTAAGAAAGCCAGTTAAGTACTGGCCGCCCCGAGGCTGATACCCAGCACCTGAGTCACTGTGGCAGAGCTGGCACTGGCCTGGGAAGTCCTTCAACACAAGAAGTTGGGTTTCTGGCAAGCTTGAATTTTTTTCTGGATATCTTTTTATCTTCATTGTGTGAAATACACTAAAAAAGAGACCAGCTTGCTTCCCAAGCCAGCCAGACATCTGGGTCTTGAGCCATAAACTGGCATAATTAAGTTTTGCAGTTTCCAATGTATTTTATTTATTCCTTTGTTGGGTTTTTTGTTTATTTCTTGTAAAATTGTACAGAAACTTTTTAAGAGAAATTGGATTCAGAAACTGGATGTGTAACCTCATAGCTTTTATTTGTGTACTGTTTCTTTCATTATTTCAGTTAATATTTTTACATTATTTTTTGCATGTATATTTCTTTGTACAGAGACCTTACATGTTTACACATTATGATGTGATGTAAATATTTTATTTTGCCATCAGTTATTTTAAAAAATTAAACATATTTGCCTGATTTTGGTGTTAGGCTTTTTATTGAAATTAATCACTGCTAAATCAGAGAGGTCCCTGAGAGAGATGTGGGGGGGAGTATCCTTGGGGGTGCAGATTACCGTCTAAGGATGAGCATGTCAGGGCTTGCGGTGCAATGCAGTCAGACACAGACACGCTGCCAGTGTGTGACCAGCTGTCATTTGAAACAGCCCTAGCTCATGCTGACGCATCCTCATTTTCCTAGTACCCCAATTTCCTGATGAAGGGAGTTGTTTCATTCTGGCCTATTCCCCCTTTGCTGGCAGCAGGTCCCTTTTTCTGTCGCCAATATGACCTCTTTTGGTTCTTTTTGTGTTTTCTTCTGAGATGACAACTTGTGCTCATGCGATGCCTGAGGGGCACAAGGGTGAAAGACCCTTGAGAAGATTGTATTGCCATGCTTTCAAGATAGTTTTCCCTTCTCTGGAATATCTAGATGCTTGCCAGTCTTCACATTACAGATTATAAATCTTTTAAACCTACAGGTGCTCTTTTATCTGCGGCACAGTGGGCAGAATCACAGGATTTTGACAGAATCCATTATGATATCATCTTGTAGCAAGTGTTCATTTAAAAGGCATGAGGTCGTCTTCGAACACTAGAAGGAAAGATGCAACTTGGGTGAGCATATATTTGAAACCTCATAGCGGAGATGGAAATAACTTTTGAAGCCAGTAAAATTCTTCCCATATTTATCTATATAAATAGACCTATGATTTATAGTATGTTGCGGGAGCTCCTTCCGCTCCTTCAGCCAATAGCCTCTAAGATACCAGCCCATTGGGGCGTGTCTCTCTCTTTAAAAAAGCAGCAACTGCCCTCCGCTTGCTCTCTGGCTTCCAGCGATTAGGCTCCTTTCCTGACTGTTGGTGTTTTTGTAAGTTTTACCCTTAAAATAAATACCCCTTTGAATCCCAGCTGGAGTGGGATTGTTTATGACTTATGCCTTCATCTGGCGCCCAAACGTTTGGTTTT
>LOJH01029788.1:6994-17311 GCA_001685095.1 Ellobius talpinus
CAGGGAACCCTGACTGCTCTTTGGACTGGAGAGGGAGGGGAGGGGGAGGGGGGAAGGGGGAGGAAAATGAGAGGAGGGGAGAAGGTGGAAATTTTCAATAAAAAAAGAAGACAAAATCAAAATGGTATATCTCTCAAGGATGTAAATAACTATATAATGGGAGCTTTTGAAGAGTATGAACATATGTATAAATAAATATTCATGTATGCTTTGTTGAATAATAGGGTGTGCAGTATTTGAAAATGGATGATTTTATGCATATTAATTACGTTGATTTTTTACTTTTGTTGCTCAATTTAATACATTAACAACCTCTACAACTATAGAAATATTATAAAGAAATCTCAAGCATAAAAATCTTATTAAACAAGCAACAGACATAAATGAATGGTTAAAACCTGAAACAGAAAGAAGATATAATTTTAAAAGAAATTCCCCACGATGAATTCATTTGAGTTATTTTGAAGGACAAGATAATAAGGAAGGATTTATATATGTTTTTGTTTAGAGTGTATGCTCTTAATCTTTTGGTAACATTAGATTTCTGAGTTTTCCGGGGAAAACTAAAAAAATGGGAATAGGTGAGGGACTGTTTACTTTCCAATAACAACCCTACCCTCAGAAGACCACTCTAGTATCATTTCAGAACCAGTCACATGTTCTCTCCCTGGTTTGTATTTACTTCATTGAGATCAATACCAATATTTAGGGTACTGGCATTAACAGCAGTAAGGCATGGATTGTTTAAATTGGGAAACACATTTTGCAGTCTAGGTCTAGAGAAACTCCTTAGGGGCTATCTGACAAGTCAGTTTTGAAGCAATGCATAATCTCTTTTTAGCTTTTAAAATTCATTGTAATTCACCATAATAGAAAAATTGTCCATTTTAAGGCACATAATTATGTCTTATCATATTGTATTACACATATAAATTAAGGCAGACCTTTAAGTCTGTGTCTTTGTGGGCTAATTAATTCTTTTTGAGAAGTGATGTAGATCTGTATTAGATGGGAAAAGTACTTTATGCAGGCAATTCACACTTAATTATGTCTAAAAGCAACAGTGTTCGCAAATGACAGAGTTCAGAGTTGGTAGAAAATATCAATGTTTCTTCATTAGATTAATCTTTCATTTTCTAAAATTTTCTCTAATTGTGAAAATTCCTGATGCTCATATTAAATAATTTAAAGTAAAAAAGCAATTCTGGAATCAGTAGGAATTCTAAGAATCTATTCTTTCTTTTTCTTTACTCATGCTTCACTGATTCAACAGATGCTTACTGAATGCCAATTTCATACCTGGAGCCAAGAATTCAGATGGATGTGGGCATCTTTGTTCAAGTACTTTACAGTCTGGCATGACACTTTATACTTCAGTGTGAATGACTTTAATTGGATGGCATCCATCAAATTAATCATTGCTACTCAAAAGATTTATTCCTCTGAGTTTGTGTAATTAATAAAAGCCTCCCAATTTTCTGTTCTTTTCACTTTTATATAGAAATCAGCTTAAAAAAAGGCAAATGTAAAACACTTGTTTTAGTACAGAGGTATTCTTCCAATATTTATATAACTAAGTAGATATTACGTTACTATTTTATAAAAGAAATACATAGACACAGCGGCACACACCTTTAATCCCAGCACTCAGAAGCAGAGATATTGCAGGGTGAAGGCCAGCCTAGGTCACACTGCAAGATCATGCTGGAAGAGTACAAAGAGAGAAGGAGGGTGAGAAGGAAGGAGAGAATGAAAGAAAAGTGGACAGACAAGGGCATATACCAAATTGGAGAGAGTACTCATAAACTGCTTCAGATATCATTGTAAATAAGATCCATGACCAACAGAAAAATATGCAAAGAAACACTAAATGAATGATCTTAGGCAGATTCAAGAACTGAAGAATTATTTCACAACACCTTCATAGACTGGTTTATCTCTATATTTTTTCCTCTTAAATATGAAGAAGGGTATTTGTGTGGAATAGTTAATATATGTCAAATGCACATACTTAACATCTTGTTTTCTAAGCTAAGTTAATATGATGGCTAATCTGGGTTCTTTATCAGTTTGACTACAACTGTAATCAACTATACCTGAGCTGCTGTGCAGCTGTGCCTGGCTTTGAGGTACTTTCCTGACTGGCACATTTGAAGTTGGAAGACCCACTGGAAACCTGATCCTCACCTTCTTTCTGGTGGCAGTGCCACGTCATGGAAGAAGGAAACCTTGCTTTGGGCCTGCTTCCCTTCACTCTCCCTGGAGTTTATCTATTCTACTGCTGAGCCATTCCTTCACTGCTATTAGAACCCACTTCTTCGGGAATCCAATGGAGACAGGAGACCAGCTGCTCTTTAAGTCTCCAGGACTCCAGTCTCATGGCTTTTCTGTCAGGAGACAGTCATCATTGGATTACTTGAACCATAGCCTGCACATAAATCTCTTAAAACACTCATACACATGCACACACACACACACACACACACAGAGAGAGAGAGAGACACACAGGGTTCTGTTCATTTAGTGAACTCTGACCAATATGATTAACTTGAGGGTTTCTATACTTCTGAAATTCCAATAACTACTCACACTTTCCATGGTTACCAGTGTCCACAGCTAATTAGCTGTGAGTTCATCACGCGAAGGACAGTCATGTTCCTCCTACCTGAGTTCTCATGAACTTACAGCCCAATCGCTTTGTCTTCTTATTTCATTTTCCTTATTCACTTGTTTAAACAACATCACCAAACATGCATGCATTAAGGCAGGATGCTGGAGAGGCTTTGTTTAAACAAGCTTATGCCCAACATAGGATTCTGTCTCAAAATCCATGTGTCACACATGTGAAATCATGGAAGGAATACAGCTATGGTGTATAGAGTGAGTTGAGATTGCTACTGAGAGTACCAGGGAAATGGTGACACTATGAGGATGGTGGTATCCAGCAGGGCCTGGAGCTGAGCATAAGCAGATATGGGAGAAAGAACAATATAAGCCAGGATAAGGATATTGTGAAATGATTAAGCATTCCATGTTGGCAAGAATATTATAGAGAGATCTGGAAGACATGCTTGGGCCAGGAATCAATTATCTAAACACCAGATAATCATATTTTGAATCTAAGCAATAGATAAAAAAATAATAAATAAATAAGAGAAAAAAGCTTACTACCCCAAATTCAACCAAAGAAATCTAGCTTGGAATTAAAGACATAAAAAGTCTCTAGTCCAATAAATATAACCCATCCTTCCCACCCCAGCCCACCACCCACTGGTTTTACACCATGCAAACCAGAAATAAAGTGACTGTCAAAAAAAACATTCAAAATGTGCCATGTTAGGTGTGGTTGGGAGCTTCCAAAATTTCCTTGGCTTGCCAAAAATACATTCATCCTCCAATTATTCTAAATCATGCTGTACCTACATGACAAAACTCGTCTCCATGATTCAGTCTATGCATCATGGTAACCTTTGGCATGAGCAGTGCTACAATGTGAATAATTTAATATTTCCATCAACACAGGGTATTCTGTACCATAGTGCATCCATGCTGTGGTCTATCATGAAGGCACAGAAAATGATTCAAACTTTTACAAGTTGACTGGAATTAATTTCTACATGGTAAAATAGGCAAAAAAAACTCAGAACGAGTTATTGAGAGCTTATTATCTGTCAGTGTTTCCCTGTGTTAACACTCTCGACCCTCACCACACCCTACTCCTGTCCTATTGCTTTTTAAACAATGGAAAATAAGATAATTCCCAACCAAGGAGTGTGAAGTGGTTTCTCTTCTCCTCATTGCTGTTTTGGTTCGGACTGGGGTCTTTTGAAAGAGGGTCTCATGCATGCCAAATTGGCCTTCAGTTTGCTATGTAACCCAAGATTGTCCTTGAGTTCTCAATCCTCCTGCCTCCAGCTCCAAGATGCTAGGATTCCGGCCTGTGCTACCACAACCAGCACTCCACCACCAGTTTTATATGTTTGTCCAGTCTGGAGTTGACTCTGTTAAAATCCCTGTGGCTCATCATTACATCTTTTATGTCCCCAAATGCTACTAAAACAGAATTAACTAGCAGATAACTCATATGTTTACATCCAAAGCACTATGTGTTTTTAATTACTTGAATGTAAAATGTCTGGTTTCATTGTTGATGTTTGCTTCTCTAGAATTCTTTTCAAATAATGATGGAGAACTTGTCTCTAAAGCAAATAGACAGATAAGTCAACGCAAGAGGATACAAGTTCAGTACCAGCCTGGGCTGCTGAGTTTAAGGCCAGAGTAGATACTTTATGACAACTAGTCTCAAAATAAAATGTAAAAAAAAAGGACTGGGTTGTAGCCCAGTGGAGAAGTACCGTGTCTCACATATGTAGGAACCTGGAGTCTGTCCTCCATATTTAAATCCAAATATATACCAGGCCAGGTGCAGTGAAACATGCCTATGATTCTAGATCCTACTAGGCTAAAACAGGCATTATGAGTTTGAGGCCAGCCTAGGCTACACAGTAAGTTCCAAACTAGGCTGACATACATGGCAAGATCCTGTCTGAAAACAAGGTAAAATAGCTCCCTCGTTATTATAAAAGTGTGTGTGTGCTACAAATATTAGGTGTTGTATTTTGTACATGTCAAAACTGAGAGACATCTTGTCATGGGGTAGTTCTCATTTTGTAGCCCAGGATTGCCTAGAAGTTCAGCTCCTCGTGCCTCAGACTCCCAACTTGGGGGTTACAGGTGGCTGTCACTGAGTTCCAGAGTAAAATTCGATTTTAATCTTCAAATCTTCTCTATCTTTTAAAATTATCTCTATTTTTGTTATTGCAGTTACCTTAGATTTTCTTTCTATAAATAAACATTGCATATTTACCCTTAAGCCTTTGGAAATTTTTGCTTTATACATTATAAAGTATGTTACTAAGAACATTCAAATTTAAATTCTTTTTAGTTTGTTTGATAGGACAATTGAGAAAAGCCTTGAATTTTCTGTACAACCAAGAATAAACTTGAACTCCTGAACCTCATGTCACCATTGAGCAATGGAATTACACCCAAACAGAAACTTAGCTGTCGTAATCATTTCTATTATAAGTAGTACATAATGGATTTTATATACAATTTTACCCAGTATATTGTTCTCTGTCTTTTATTTGGGATACTTGGTGAAATGACTGATATAATGGTTAAATGTTCTTGTAGAAAGGAAACTCTCTAAAATTAAGAAACATTATATAGTCAAGCATGAGAGCTCATTCCTACAACCCAAGCACTCAGGAGGTCTGAAACAAGAGGACCACTGCGGGCTCAAGGCAGCATGGGCTTCATGAAGAGTTTGCAAATAGCCTGACTGACAGGGTAAGACGTTGTTTCCAAAAACAAAACCAAACAAACAAAAAAGTGTAAAATGAAACTCCATGTATGAGCAAAATAAGCTTTATATATCTTACTTAAGGAAGTAGCTGTACAAGTAGTACATTTTCATTGGTACCACCAGCCCACAAATAACAACAGAAGACATTATTAATTATGAGGGTTTAGCCTTAGTTTGGGCTTGCTCCACCACCAGCTCTTATAATTTAATCCATTTATATTAATCTATGTTCTGCTACGTGGCATTATCTTTCTTCCATCCTACACCTGCTGTTTTCGCTCCATGTCTACCAGACGAATCCTGCCTTTCTTCCCAGAGTTCTATCTCTGCCGGGAAGCCCAGGCTATGCCTCCTGTCTAGCTATTGGCTGTTCAGCTTTTTCTACACAAATCACAGCAACACATTCCCGCATAGTATACATATGTCCATAACACACAGAACATATGGAATGTACATTATAACGTATATTACTTCACACAAATAGCGTATGTTTTGAAACTTCTTCAAAGTTTCCCGCAAACTGAAAGTGAGATTTTCTCCTGCAGTCTAGTCTATTGAGTAATGGGTAAGTTACACAAAATCACATTTGCCTTTCGCTTCATTTCCTGGTTCATGTCATCCCAGAACCTTCCTTAATTTCTCATCTCTACTCCTGTAAATTCACTATTAGTACAGTCTATGTTTATACATTTTGGGCATCAATTACCCAGGCATAGTGCTGTCTTCTTTCAATTCTTCCCGGTCTCTACCACAAAGTTAATGGCCACAATACAGCTTTATATTGGTCTCTAATACAGAATATTAACCGTACGTGGTGGGAAAGAGTTGCGAATCTCAGCACTCAGGAGGCTGGATTAGGAGGATCAAGGGAGGATTTAGTGAAGACCCACTGGGGCTACATATGGAGTTCCAGGCTATATAGCATGATCTTGTCACAAAAAATAAAACTCCAACAGAACATTTAACAATAATCTATTGATGGACTAGGGATATATCTTAGTTTGTAGGGTTCTTGTCAAACTCTGCACTCAGTGTCCAACACAGGAGCATTAATGACGTGAAGACAGAAGAATCAGGAAGTTCAAAGCCATTCTTGACTAGCAAGTTTGAGGAGAGCCTGAGACAGTCTTGAAAAGGGGTGTCAAAAGAAGGGGTAACATGCTAAGAAAACATAAAAATTTGACATTTTAATTGAATTTTTAAAGAATGAAGATAGTTGAATTAGTTGGGGGTAGATGAAAGGGCACTGGATAACGTCAAACAAATGTCTCATAGATGCATCATAGACCAGTGAACAAACTGGAAATTTACATTTGACTCCCGTAAGACTTTTATTACATGGTTGTGTTTGTTTTGGGTTTTTTTTAATGTCAAGGAAAAGCTAGGGGATAAAATCCCTTTAGTTCTTGGCCAATCGCCCCAAGAGATCTGAAGCACTAACTCAGGGGAAGGATGCTGAGAAAAGAAGTATTAAAGACAAATTTCCACTTACAGTTGGGGATAATTTAAGTTATTGCTTGCAGTGACTTCTTCAGGGCTTCAAAAGCAATTTCACACCCCTATTAAGCAAAGTATGATGGTGTCCTACTGTTTTCCCAGAACTCGGGAGGCAGGTGCAGGAGTATTGTTGCTAGCTCAAGGCCAGGCTGGTTCCCAGAGAAAATCTGGCATCCAGGAAAATATATCAAGGACCTTGCCTCCGAAAAACTAAAATGATAAACATTCAATAACCAAGCTCTTTTCATAATCAAAATCGTATAAATAAGCCGGCTTATGTGTTTGTAGAGACTTGAGAAGTCATAGATTCCTACCTGGAATTGCTTGAAGTGGTAGAAAGCTCCTATAATCCCAGCATTAGGAGGCGGAGACAAGAGGATTTCCAAGAGTCTGAGGCTGGGCTAAGGAGTGAGTACCAAACTAGCCTAACCATCTCAAAATCAAGCAAACAAAAAGATTCTTAAATGTAAGAGAGAGAAGACCAATAAACCTTAAGCAAAGTTCTGCTGGAGCTGAGGCAAGGCAGGAAGTGAGACAGAACACAATGCTGAAGCAACTCTCCCACTGTGAGGAAATCAAGAGTATAATGAGTGAGACTATGGGGATCTGTATTAGTCAGTTACCTCCAAATTCACTGCTAATCTGGTTTTGGATTTCTTTTATTGAGACAGAGTTATGAAGGCCCGGGCTGACCTCAAATTCAATATCTTCCTGTCTCAACCTCCCCAGTGCTTGCTGGGATATGATGTATGGTGCCATTCAGAGTTTAAATCTCTAACTTACTCGCCACCATTAACAAATAAAGAAGTAGAAGATGCCAGTAGAATAAATTTATAACTAACATTACTAAAAAAAAAAAGCACATGATTTTATTAGTGAAATGATCTTTAAATAAACACATTCTTAAGATCTGGAATTTTCCATTTTACAAGCTTTCACCATATTCAAAAAAGGACGGAAAAATACAGATGAGCCTCTTCACTGAGATAATGAATTGTCATCCAAACTGTATAAAATTATGTTACTTTCACCCACAGTTGATATTTGTGAATTACACAGTCAACAAAGGGTAACCATTCTGTGTCTATAAGAATAGCACCAAATCTTAAGGATAAAATCTGAAAAACAAATACAAAACAGACATAGAGCTTGCTCTTGTGGAAAAGTCTAGTGAATGGTGCACCTTCCAGTGAGAGTATTTTCATAAGCTTAAGCATAAGTCTGCATTGCCTCTCAAAGTTTCAGTATCTTTTACTGGCATTAAAAAAGGCAAGGGCTGGGTATATAGAACAAACCTATAATCCCAGTACTTGGGAGGTAGAGGCAGGAAGATCAAGAGTTCAAGGTCATCCTAGGCTATACAGTAAGGTGGAAGCCAGCCTAGGCTACAAAACAGACTCATAAACAAACCACTATTAAATTAAAGAAACAAGAAACTTAATGCAAAACAGGTTTGTACTGGACCCTTGCCCTCAAAGTATTTTAACTTTTGCACTTTTAATAAACAGGTGAATATGAAATGAGAACATTAGGTTTATAAGTTAGAGTAATTTTATGTATATTCTTATGTCTTTTTCCATAAAATGTCTTGTTTATATCACCCATAGATTGATTTCATTGTTGTTAATCTTATTGGCACTTGGAAATTCTTTATATATTATGGATATTAATTGTTTTTATCATGTATTCTTCTATATGAGACAAACATTACTCAAAGGCTAGGTTTTGCTGCTGGGCATTAAGGAACCCACTCTCACAGGCATATTAGCTAATACTATTCACATTGATGTTCAAATCAACCCCCTCAATGCTCTTGTCCTAAATTTATGGCTTTTGTCTACAAGAGCATCAGTCGTACTGTTGTGGAAGTTCTGACAATACTTCCAATCTCCCATTATGTCTACATATCCCCCCTGAGAGGAAAGCCTGGCACATCGAGGCTATTCAATAGCTTAGATGAACAAATAAAAGGCCAGATCTGCATTTTCCAATGTTGGGACACTTTGTCATCATAAATGACAAACACTCCTTCATATTTACTTGTAATTAATAATTATGACACTATGAAGAGAAGCTTAAAATGGACAGGAAGCATTGTAAGAAATGCATCCAAAATAACTACTCTAACGAATGATGTTTAGTGGGATTAGATCAAAGAACAGTCAGGAAAACTAACCTGTAATAAAGGTATAACGTCTGCATATGAATTTGCAAATAAGAATCTGATATATGTAAATTCAGCAGTATGACATTTCAGGAACCTGAACTGATATGGTAGTGTGTGTCTCTGATGCTGGAACTAAGTGGGGTAAAGCTGTTTGGGAGCCTACATATGGGTACGACATCCTTCTCCAAAGGATAAAAATCAAAACTCCAAAATCAAGAACCTAAGTAACTTAGGTTCTAAGAAATTCACGTATTTTCTATTTCACATTGGACTATTGACAAACAGGATGAAAGGGGTTAGTGTACATTTCAGGTCTTTTGTTGTCAAGTGGAAAGAACATAATAGTGCTTAGGGATTTCCTGTTATATAACTTCATAATAAATAAATTTTCCAGGTGGCCCTTTGTTTCAGAAGGAATGAATGCCATTCTAAAAGAAATATTCTCTGCCAGATACCATGTAACATGCCTGTAAACCTAGAACTGAGAAAGGAGATTTGGGCATTCAAGACCAGCCTGGGCTACAGAGTACTAGATCTCTGAAAAGAGAAAGGAAGACAGACAGACAAAGAGGGAAGGAAGGAAGGAATGAAACCTTTCCACATTCAGACATCCAGCAAACGGATAGATGTGCTGACTCACATCTGTCATCCTAGCACTCAGGACTGTGAGGCACGAGAATTTCCACAAGTTTGTGGCAAACCTGGTCTCCAGAGTGAGAACATATCTCCAGCCAACAACAAAACCTACATATTCCTCCACAGACTTTTCTATATGCCATCTGATAGAAGCATTTTCCAATTAGTATTTTTCTTCTCAGATGACTCTAGCTTGTGCCAATTTGACAAAACACACCAGGAGAAATAGCAATTTATGTCTTTTACTTCTGGAGAAGTCCATGATAAGATTTTGAGTCTAGTGTGCCTGTTTCCTAGTTGTAAATGATGTCTTCTCTGTGAGAAAAGGGGACAAGGGTATCTTGGGTGTAATTATTCAGCCACAGATAAGGCTGCACTTCCGGGTTCTAAAGCACATGCAGATGGGCCCTCGGGTGAGATGCCTAAATGTTAAAGGGAGCCCGCATAACCCACGTGTGTGCATGCATGGTTACATCCATGTAAGACTCAGCTAAACCCTTGCACGCATGCGTGAGTTGACCGTCATCTGCATCATCAGCGTGTGACATAGTCATGCCAACCCCTGTGCTCATGTGCTAGGCAGCTTTTAAAAGCTGGAAGAGCCCTCTCTCTCTCTCTCTCTCCCTCTCTCCCTCTCTCCCTCTCTCCC
>LOJH01029789.1:332-17311 GCA_001685095.1 Ellobius talpinus
TCAGGAGGTCCCATTTATTTATTGTTGCTCTCAGTGTCTGTGCTACTGGTGTTAGGAAGTGATCCCCTGTGCCAATGCATTCAACTGTACTTCCCACTTTCTCTTTTATGAGCTTTAGTGTGGTTGGTTTTATGTTGAGTGCTTTGATCCATTTGGATTTATAATCCTCTCTAGGGCTGGGATTAAAAGCATGCACCACTGTCATTAAAGGCATGCACCTCCCAGTTTCTATGGCAACTAGTGAGGCTACCTGGACTAAAGGTGTGTGTCATTATGGCTACTGAGATTAAGAGTGCATGCCATTGTGGCTGCTGGGATTAAAGGTGTGTATCATTATGGCTACTGAGATTAAAGGTGTGTGTTACCATAATCTGGTCTGTAAGGCTGTGTTTCTGTGGATGCAGCTAATTTCCTTGGGTTAGTTTTCCTTTGTGTACGGTTGGGTTTATGTGTAAATATTGGTTAAATATGGTTCTGGCATGGAATATCTTGTTTTATCCATCCAGGGTGATTGAAAGTTTTGCTGGGTATAGTAGTCTGGGCTGGCATCCGTAGTCTCTTAATGTCTGCAGAACGCTTGACCAGGACCTTCTGGTTTTCATTGTTTCCATTGAGAAGTCTGATAGGTCTCCCTTTATATGATACTTGGTCTTTTTCCTTAGCAGCTCTTAATATTCTTTCTTTATTCTGTATGTTTAGTGTTTCATTATTATGTAGTGTGAGGGTACTTTTTTTTGATCCAGTCTGTTTGGTGTTCTGTAAGCTTCTTGTATCTTCATATGCAACAATTGAAAAACTGGCTGTCATATTAAATAACCAAAGTTCTTAAGTGTTACCTCAAAGATGGCTCTTACTAAAAGTATATTAGACCCTTTGGAAAACTCTAACATCTCTCTGCTGTTAGATTTCCTGTCCAAACTAATTTCTTATAGCCATTAGAAAATTTGTTGGTCCCACTAAACCCAGTAGCAATAAAACATTGACAGATACTTGAAGGGCATTTCTGATCAATGTTACTTTTTTGTAGTGCTAGGGATCAAACTCACTCATCCTAGGCAAGTGTTCTACTACTGAGCCACATCCCAGTTCCAATATGTTTTTGAGAGATCCTAAAATAACATACAGTGGAAATAGTAAAGATCACCCAATGTGCAGAGAGTTTTTATTCAGGGTTTACTGCAGCAAAGAGATAACCACTGTCACTTTTTTTAGCAGGCAATGGCAGGTAGAGGAGTGAGAGAATTTTATAGTGGGAAACGGCAAGCTTCTGGTATGTACAGGTTGGCAGTCATTAAATTGGGGAAGCTGCAGACCAGCTAACAAGAAATGGGACATCCTATGTGATTTCTCAGAGTTGTGTATTTGACTGTCTCTTGTTGGACCTAAGTTAGAAGCATAGCCAAAAATTATGGAAGTTGTTAATTATTAATCGAGTCCTGGCCATTTGTGGCTGATTGTTACAGAAGTTATACTTTAGCTTCCTAGATTGTTACTAATGTTAGTAAAATGACATCATCCAAGGTCTGATTTGGAGGAGGAGGGTTTCCAGGGCTGTTTATTGTAGATAAAAGTGTCAGTTTTTTCTGAGAAGTTTGCTAAAAGCTTTGGGTTATAATTTTACTTTCATATATGGTCGAACCTTGCCAATTTGTGTTTTCTGGTTCTCAGTACATATCTCACATACAGCAATGAGAACAATAGCATTGAGGCTGACCTGGAAAGAAATTTGTTGGTGTTCTGGTACTACTGCACCCCCAAGGAGCAACCCTTATGGTATGAAAACTATATAAACAAACTCTCTGGAAAAGTTTCCTTGTGAATGAATATGATAGAGCAGGTGGTTCTTCACTGAAATATAGCCACATCATGATAAGAAGGGACAGAAATAGAGCAAATGTATGATACAGTTAGTATTTATTTTTGAAGTAATGTGGCCACCTCTGAGGATTCCATAATACATGGTATAATATTGTGTGTGGCTATCAAACTAGCAACTGTATTTAAATTGCCAAGAATTCATGTGACATATATTGCATGTCCATAGAAGCACCCTTTTCTGTATGCTTGACAATCACCAGGAAATGAGTTCTAGTGCATACCAATATAAACAAGAAGAAACACTCAACTTTTCAAATCTACATGTGTCTTCAGCTGCGGCAGTGTATAAGATAGTATATTTAACTGCATTACTGCATTCTGGGCTTGCTTCTGGCCAGCGTAATTTTTAGTACAGATTAAAGCATCTCTTCTGGAAAGCCCTACTCCCCCCCCCACCGCCAACAAGCCTCACTTATTGAAGATGAGCCTGTCCTCCAAGCCAAGGATATTTACCACTTGATTCAGAAGCTAATCAGACACAACTATTTGGGTAATAATGTGGTACAGGCTCATAACCAATTTTGTGGATCTATGTACTGGATGCAAGGTGGTTAGCATAAAATCTTGCCAGAGTATGACATCATACGATTCTATTAAAACCAGTTGGTATTGCACTAAATGACACAAAATTATCTTCATAGGAACATATAGAATACTGCTTGCATGGGTTACCATGTAAGCCTATGAGGAAACCACACTATTTCCTCCACCCATTAATTCCTTCTCCTTGCAATCCTGGGCAATGTTCCCTGCAATTGACTGTGACTCAAAATTCCAGTCGCCTTTTGGTAACTAATAGAAAGCTCCCCAAAGACTGCATAAATCATGCTAATTGCAGTTTTCCAAAGCTGACAATGAGGTATCCTAATAGCCCCCATGGTGCTAACTACCCTAGGACCACTAATTTTGGATGTGACTGCAATAGTACAATGGCAAGACCCCACAAAAGAAATTATATTTTTCTATACTGTAAGGGTTGGGACTTTGCACAGTGAAATTGTCTAGATAGCTACAAGTTTCTTAATTAGAGCTAAATCCCAGCCCTTTGGCTCTTTGGAGAAGGGACAGGCTCTTATAGCTGGCAGCAATGTAAGAGTTCTTAGAGGCTTCAATAGAGAAAATGACAGAGGAGACAAGGGAAGTAATTAGAGCTTCACCCTCCCACGCAGCACGCATTTTTCCCCATAAACGGTTTTGAGGAAGATGCAAATCCTAAGGATGCTAACTACCAATTTTGAAAATCTATTAAGTACCTGACAATTGAATAGAAATCCTCTAATAGGTACCCTGACTCTGAGAAATGGCTAGTGTTACCTCCATCTTTATTCTCTGCCCATCTGCTTCAAGCTCCTTGTTTTACCCTACCAAAGCCTCCCTCCAGCCATTGCGCAGTTTTGGTGCAGAATCACCAGGTCCACTTTCGCAGACCCACGGGAGGGGCTGGGCGGGGCGGGGTAGCCTTGTCGCAGAGCCCAACTGCGCCTGCGCGGACTGCGGCAGAAGGCGGGGTGTGAGAACCGAGTATTCTAGCGTTCACCGTTGGCTAGAACCTTCCTTCTTTCCCACCACCTCTAATTTCGGCTCCTGTGACTTGGAACTTTGGTTCTGGCAACAACAGCAGCATTACTTGCTAGTGGCAGTTCTGTGCAGAGGCGCCTACACACCTCGCGTCCTCTTCTGCGAGACCGCTGGCCTGTCGGTGTCAGCTTCCACACGCAGGTCGACAGGACCATGTCGCTGGTAAGCCAGAATTCGCGCCGCCGCCGCGGTGGCAGGGCAAATGCGCGCAACAGCAGCGGGAAAGGTCTCCCTGCTGCCGTGCCAGGCCCAGACGTCCCTCGGGGTCCCAGCGATCCTCAGATCCTCCAGGGCCACTGCGCCTCTAAGGGCCCAGGCACCTCCGGGCTACCCACCCCCCGGGAGGGCCCAAGCACCTCTGTGTTACCCACCGCCTCAGAGGGTTCAAGCGCCTCCGGGCAGCTCATCATCTCTGAGGGCCCGAACACCTCGGAGCTGCCCACCTCCGGGAAGGAGGGCCCTGGCACCTCCCGGCCTCTTGCAGTCTCCGCGGGGCTGAACACCGCTGCGGAGGGCCCGAGCACCTCTGTGTCGCCCACTGCTCCTAAGGGCTCAAAGGCCTCCGAGCATCTCGATGTCTCTGAAGGGCTGAACATCTCCGAGCAGCCCCACTCCGATGAGGGCCCTGGTGTGCAGCCCACCCTGGCTGAGGGCCTGGGAACCTCGGTGCTGCCCACCTTCTCCGAGGAATCGGGCATTTCCGCGCCGCTTTTCTCTGGCGAGGGCCCGAGCACCTCCGTGTCGCCCACCATCTCGGAGGGACCGGGCATCAACATGCCCTCCCCCGCTTGTGAGGCCCCAAGCACTTCGGTGCCGCCCACTGCCTCTGATGGACTGGCCATCAACCTGTCGCCCACCTCTGCTGAGGGCCCGAGCATCTCCGAGCTGCTCTCGGCTTCGGAGGATTCCGACATCTCCGTGTCGCCCCCCTCCGCGGAGGGCCTGAGCATCTCTATGCCGCCCCCCTCCGGTGAGGTCCACAGCACCTGGGTGCCGCCCACCATCTTGGAGGGAGCTAGAGTCAAAGTGCCGCCCACCTCCAAAAAGGGACTGCGCACCTTGGTGCGGCCCACTGGCCGCGAAAGCCAGAGCGCCTGCGCTGAGGGCCGGGGCGCATCCCTGCGACCCATTTCTGCTGAGCGCTTCAGCATCTCGGTGGCGTCCTGCGCTGCGGAGGGATCCGCCACCTGCGGGCTGCTTCCCTGCGGGGAGGGCCCGAGCACCTCCGGGCTGCTTCCCTGCGGTGAGGGCCCCAGCACCTCCAGGCTGCACACCCTGGGGGAAGGGACGAGCACCTTGCAGATGCCCCTCGCTGCCGAGGGCCCTAGCGCTTCCGGAGTGTCCACTGCCACTGACAGCCCCGAGGCTGAGCTGAGCTGCGGTGCTTCTGCCGGCATGAACTTATGCAAGTGCACCTCCCTTGCTCTGCAAAAGGCCTCTGCTCCCTCTGTACGCCCGAAGCGTTCGGAAGGCCCCTTGGAATTCCAGGTCCTGAGAGACAGTGAGAATTCCAACTCCATTACCATTATGGGCCTTGGCACCGCCCACGTTGCCCTTACCCTGAAGCCTCAGGATCCTATGGAGCAAAATGTAGCAGAATTGCTGCAGTTTCTGCTGGTGAAGGATCAGACCAAGTACCCTATTAAGGAATCGGAAATGAGGCAGTTCATTGTTAAAGAATACCGCAACCAGTTCCCTGAGATCCTGAGGCGGGCAGCAGCCCACCTGGAGTGCATTTTTAGGTTTGAACTGAAGGAGCTAGATCCCGAGGAGCACACCTACATCCTGCTCAACAAACTGGGACCTGTGCCCTTTGAAGGATTGGAAGACATCCCCAATGGGCCAAAGATGGGCCTCCTGATGATGATCCTGGGACAGATATTCCTAAATGGCAACCAAGCCAGGGAAGCTGATATTTGGGAGATGCTCTGGAGGTTCGGGGTGCAGCGTGAAAGAAGGCTTTCGGTTTTTGGCAACCCGAAGAGGCTTCTGTCTGTTGAGTTCGTGTGGCAGCGTTACTTGGACTACAGGCCGATAACTGACTGTGTACCAGTAGAGTATGAATTTTACTGGGGCCCACGATCCCACCTCGAGACCACCAAGATGAAAATCCTGAAGTTCATGGCTAAGATCTATAACAAAGATCCTATGGACTGGCCAGCGCAGTACAATGAAGCTCTGGAAGAAGACGCTGTCCGAGATGTTGCTGATGAATGGCGGCCTGTTCCTCACTTTAGGAGGCCCTTTTTTGAGGAAGTTTCTCCAGAGCTCCTGGCTCCTGATTCAGATGCTCCTGGCTGTCCCGCAAAATATTCTCCCCATTCATGGCCTGAGTCAAGATTAGAGAGCAAGTCAAGGAAGTTGGTCCAGTTATTTCTGCTGATGGATTCAACTAAACTGCCTATACCAAAGAAAGGAATTCTGTATTACATTGGTCGAGAGTGTAGCAAAGTGTTCCCTGACCTCCTGAATCGGGCTGCTCGCACCCTAAACCATGTGTACGGCACAGAGCTAGTGGTCCTTGATCCCAGGAACCACTCTTACACCCTGTACAACCGAAGAGAAATGGAAGATACTGAAGAGATTATGGACAGTCCAAACAGGCCCGGCAACAACTTCTTAATGCAGGTTCTGAGCTTCATCTTTATAATGGGCAACCATGCGAGGGAGTCTGCAGTCTGGGCCTTTCTGAGGGGCTTGGGAGTTCAAAATGGAAGAAAGCATGTGATCACCTGTAGGTATTTAAGCCAGCGCTACATTGACAGTTTGCGGGTTCCTGACAGTGATCCAGTGCAATATGATTTTGTGTGGGGCCCTAGAGCCCGCTTGGAAACCTCCAAGATGAAAGTCCTGCGATATGTGGCCCGAATCCACAGGAAAGAGCCACAGGACTGGCCAGAGCAGTACAGGGAGGCCCTGGAAGATGAGGCCAATAGAGCTGAAGCTGGGCACCGGCTCTTGGTTGTTCGCAACTTGCGATAGATGACTGTGTGGCAGTCAGCGAGGCCTTGTACGGCAGGGCCTAGAGCCCTGGTTCTCATGTATTGGGGTTAAGGGGGTTACGTATTGTATTTGATATTTGTGTTCCAGTTCCACTTATGTGTTTTCAAATTTAGTTCTTGTTTGGTATCTTGAAGTTTCAATTGTTTTAATAATATTGTCCAGTGATGTAAATGTGATTGACCACTTGCTGTCTCTGTTGTACTTTGGTATAAGAGTTTTGATAGTGTTATACAACGTTTTGGGACTCTTTCCATCTTGTTGCATTGTCAAAATGATAATATATAGCATCTAGCTATAGATACAGGCTTTTCCTTGAAAGCTTTAAAAATCATCAGTAAAGTGATCTAGCTTCAGATATTAAACAAACAAATATACAACAACTGACAAAGCACTAAGTTGTGGCTGGCTTCCCTTTCCGTCTGCTATTGTGTGAAGAATACTAATGTCTACCTGTATTTGCTTAGCTGTGCTAAAACGTATTGCAAAATAAAGGTGTAATAAAGCAAACAATGTTGATGCACTAATTTATTCAATAAATATTTATTCAATTCCTGTCATACAATGGGGAGAGTAGTATATTCTGTAATAGTATGATAGACATTTACAAGATACAGTACCTTCTCCAGAACTCAGGAACCAGAAGTTTTATTATGATATAAGCTATGTAGTACACTAAGTAGAGAGTTCTATGGGAGTTAAGAGGAAACACATCAATCTAATTCCTGAATCCAAATAGTCCATAGTGAACATGATGGGGTGGGAGGACAAGATTGAATTCTTCATACAGCACGAGGTAAATGGACTCAAATCTGGATTTAGTCTTCAGTGAGTATTGGTGTGGATTGGTAAGAGATATCACATGCCATAAGCTGTCTCATTAAGGTATTTGAGCCATGGGGCTGGAGTGATAGTTCACTGGTTAAGAGTACTTATTGCTCTCCCAGAGGACCCAACTTTGGTTCCCAACACCTACTTTGGGCACCTCACAACTGCCTGTAACTCCATCTCCAGGGGATCTGATGCCTTTTGGCCCTAGCAGCAACCCACACATGTGGCAGACACTCACACAAAAATATACACATGCATAATAATAATAATAAATTAATAAAAAGATATATGAGTCCATGTGCTGGGGATTTAACTCAGACTGTCTGCACAAGACCCTGGATTCTATGCCAAGTACCACATAAACCAGATGTGGTAGCTCACACCTATAGTCCTGGCACTCAGGAAGTAGAGGCAGGAGGGACAGAAATTCAAGGTTATTATGAGCTACACTGAGAGCTCAAGGCCAGCCTGGGATCCATAAGGACTTGTCTTAAATACTTAAAAAAAGGATGTTTGAATTAGCTTCCTCTGAGTTATACTGAAGTTTTGATATGTATCCCCCCAAACTGAGTGCTTAGCCCCAAATGGTACATCTTTCTTATCCCTACTATCACTGAGGTTCAGGGACCGTCAAAGGAGGAAGAGAGCATGGAGAGAATTTTAAGAGCTGGATGATGGGGGAAGAGTGTTGTGGAATTTGTGGAATACAAAGCTCTTTACTGGGCATGGCTGTTGTGCCCATGAGCTCACACCAACTGTGGTTACCCTTGCAAGACCTGCACAAGATCAATTTAGTCAAAATTGTCCTATAGATGGAGAAAGTGCTCTCCAGGCTCCACCTTTGATGACAAGCTAGCTATTGGCAGTTGTTAGCTGCTGTGGGAGAGAGAATACTTCTTGTTTAAATGTGTGGCCACTGGTAGATTTTCCATGCTCCATTAGATGGCCCCACACCCATGCACACAGGAGCAGTACACATTGGACTTAGTAGATTATAAAAAAAAGGACACAACATTGTGGGAGGGCATGTTGGGGAAGACTTGGAAGGAAAAATGGGGAGGGGTGGATATGATCATGGTTCACTGTATATGTGTATGATATTCTCAAGAATAAAGAAAAAGTAATATTTTTTAAAAAGGATTGGAGAAATGGCTCAGAAGTTAAGAGCACTTGCTACTCTTCTAGAGGACCTCAGTCCAGTTTTCCAGTACCCATACCAAGCAACTCATTGACACCTGAAACTCCAGCTTCAGAGATCCTACATCCTCTACCGGATTCCACAGGTACCTGCAGACACATGGCATCCACACAAACACATGTGCATGCATGCACATGCATTTACATATAATTAAAATTAAACATGTAAATACATAAATAAATACATGTATAAATAAATAACTCTCTTAACTTTCAGTGGTGTATACCAACACACTTTTTGAGCCCATTTTCCATCATCTCCATGGGTTTCCTGTCATTCTGTTTATATTGTCTTCATTCAGGTACACAAGCTAAAGGAGTAGCCCACATACAGAAAATCTATTTTTTCTAGTAAAGGTAAAATAGTCCTACGAGAACAGTATGGTGCTTTTAAAAATTTATGCTTAGTTGTATTATAGTCCATTGGCAAAATCCATGTCAAATAGTCAACCTTGCTGTCAATGGAAGGATAGTGTACTTCTTCCAAGGAAGGATATGTAGTAACTGGCCTAAGAGAAGCTACACATATTTTGAATAAAAAGTCAGATGACTGTATGAGAATTTAGTATTTGTTGTGAGATGGAAAGCTATTGAAAGATTTTCTTCATCTGAGGACTGGAAGGACTAGAGTTAGTTTTGACAGAGTTATGTTGGCTCTTGTACTGAAAAACTAAAAGGCCAAGGAAAACAGAACTTCTAATTTTAAGACAGAATTTTTTCTTAATTCTTTTAAGAAAATATATTTTTTCAAGGAAAATTGAACTAAATAATTAGAGTCAGGCAACCTGTTTTTTAATAAAATACCCAAGAAAGCAATATCCATTGTATGAAGATATTAAAGGAATTAACACATAGTGATTAGAGCTATACTGCCTGCTACAAACCCATGGTCTCCCTCATTATCAGATATGAGACACTGAATAAGTTACTTAACACTTTTGCACTTCAGTAGTCCTGTTTTTAAGATGAGCATAATGATTTTACCTGGTCCATAATTATGTAATAATTAAATATAACATGTAAAATACAACATGACCAGATATAGTTAGCAATGCATAGATGATGTTGCAAGCTGATTATCTTTTCCAGGAATTAAACTGAGAAGTGGAAATTTCCCTGAAAATTTTACTGGGGAGTGTGTTGGGATTCAAGACCTGTGAGAAAGCAAAGGAAGCTGAAATCTGCAGAAGTGGAATACTGATAGTTGCAGCAAATAGATTAGTTGATTTCACCAGCAAGTTTCAAGGCAGGGTGATCCTACAGAATTGCTCCAAGTTAGGAAAAGTGACTGAATTTTTATACTTCCATAGTGCTGCTCAGCCATTGGATGTATCCTGACCCTGGTGAAGAGATTTGTCTGTGCAGAAGTCAGTTCTTTCCAGAAAAGAGTGATCTATGGAAGTATAAATCCAGCAACTCTCAACAGCCTTAAGTACTGAAGGAATAAGCACTTCAGCCTGGGAGAATTGGGAATCTGGGTGGTACAAACAACATTCATTAAAGTTATTGTTTCATTCCCTTTAAGCCCACCCTTCTGTAATTCTTCTTTCTCTTATTGTTATTATCACTATTGTTGTCATCAAAAGGGATTAAATAGCTTTTCATTGTTCTTCATGGGTGTTGTTCATCTCAGTGAACTATTTTACTTTTGGTATGATCTTCTTGAAAGAAAGATTCTGATGATATATCTTTTACTAGTTCTATATCACTTTTCCATGTTTCTTAGTAAAGGTGTGTCTTTCGGAGTAGCATATATTCATCATACAAAATACGGGATTTCATTGTATATTCTCATACATATATATCATGTACTTTGATCTTTTTTTACCTCATCACACTCTTGTTCCTCCTCCCCCATCTCAGTGATCCTGTTTCTCTTCCTAAATAATCTTCCTTCTGCCTTCAAGTTTTACTACATTTTATTTATACTTGAATTATATATATGGGAGAAAACATTTGTTTTTCTGGACTTGGCTTATTTTGCTTAACATGATGATCTGATTCAACTCCACCCATTTTCCTGTCTTAATATAATTTTGTTCTTTTATGGTTACATTATGAATATGTCACATTTCTTTATCTAGTCATCCATGATGGACACCTATACCTATTTGTATAAGTTGGTGGTTGTGAATAGAGCCACAATAAACATGGATGAGCAGGCATATCTGTGCCAAGCTAACTTGGAATCCCGAAGGCAAGCACCTAGAAATAATATGGCCAGATAATAAGGTAACATTAGTTTTATTTTCTTGGGTAATATCCACAATGATTTCTGTAGTGAATGCACTGATTTATATTCCCCTGAGTGGTGTATAGGGGGCACTTTCCCCCTGCATCCTCACCAGCATTTGTTGTTTCTTTTGGTTATGGCCAGTCTGACCAGGGTAAAATGGATCAGCATGTACTTTTGATGTACATTTCTCTGATAGTTATGGATGTTAGGTAATTTTTTGTGTACATTTGTCTGTCAATAACTCTAGGGTATCCATGCTTTTGTCTGGACTCTTCCAGCTCTATGTGCAGACACACCCACTTCTGCACACAAATAAAGTAAGTCTTTTTTTAAAAGCTGGTACATGGAAGACAAAATATAATTACAGGATTGAGAACTGTCAGTTTCGTTGACTAAGTAGATGGTACCAGAGCAGTCATTTTAAAGATGAATATGATTTTTTGCTGAGTTAAATATTTTGTTCTATCTTTCTAGATTAGAATATTTCAATGAACAGTGACAAGAATTTGGTAAGTAAATAGCAGTCATTAGATTTGTATGAAAATGTGTGATGAAATATCTAGCTCTTAGATAATTATACAAAATGCAAAAACAAAAAAGTAACTCCAAGACAAAATCCTAGCCACTAAGTGAGAAAAGGTAGAAAATTGGGAGATAGCAAGTATTCTTCAGGAAAGTTACTTAAATTGAGAGTCAAATAGTGTTTTTACTTCTTTCCTTCTTGAAAGTAGTATTACTGGCATTCAGTGTTTAACTGAAATTATCTCTTAATGAGCTCAGATTAAATGATCACTTTTTCATGTAGAGATAGCATACCATTCCCAGCAAAAAAACTAAGCTTTCTAAAAGAGTATATATAATTGTTATTTCATTTTTATCTCTTACAATTTATTTATAAACTCAGTAATTAGGGTTCTCTTCTATTGCTCAACTTCAACTGCACTTCACAATGTATGTAATAACATCTAAATTGATAAATCCACTGATCACTTCTCAGGCACTGATCTTTTTTAGTGACTTTTGACAGCTATTTTTTTCCTTCTCAAAATATATTACACACTAGTCTCCCAGTTTCTTCCTGTTCTACTACCAGCTGTTTTCCTCTCCTAGAATTCTAGGAATATACCAGGATTAATCCTTGACTCTGTTTTCTTTTTCTGCACATATACACCCCCTGCCCAATTATTCTCACTCTTCTCTTATTTCCTAGATTTACAAGTTATTTGTGATGCTAGTGATTCCAATTTTCATTTCTAATATTGGAGTTTGGGTTCCAACCATGAAGTTCCTCTCAAAACCAACTAATTTATCAAAATTTTCACTTTTATGCATAATATGCACTACATTCTAAAATACTCAAATTTGAGCTCTTGGGATTCACTTTCAAATCTGTTTTTTCAGTAGATTTTCTCATCTTAAAGAAAACTGGTTGACAATAAATGATGGTTGATTAATTCTTAAAGTTAAGCAGTGTAAATGCTTGGTTTCACACCTGACTGCCTTTTCATTTCAAGGATTTTAGGAAATAGGGTATGCTAGCAAATTCTAACAGTTATGTCATGAAAATAAATCTAGAATCTTAAAATTAGCTCCATAATACTACTGTGTTCATAGTCAACCAAATTGTTGGTATGGGCTTAGAATTTTTCTTCCTAGTTCTGACATTGTTCTAAACAATCTATTGTCAACACAATAGCCAGAAGGATTCTGGAAGGGTATGTTGAATTTCTATAAATGGCTTATGGTGTGGGAAATCCTTCTGTATATGTTTTGTTTTTATTGGTTAATGAGCAAAGCTGCTTTCAGCCAATGGCTTAACAGAGTAAAGCCAGGTGGGAAATCCAAACAGAAATGTAGAGAGAGAGTAGGTGGAGTCAGGGAAAAGCCATGTAGCCACCACAAAAGACAGACACCTCTGCAGGAGCATGCCAAAACTTTGCCGGTAAGCCATGACCTCGTGGTGATGCACAGATTAATGGAGATGGGTTAGTTTAGGGTGTAAGAGCTATCCAATAAGAGGCTAGAGCTAATAGGCCAAGCAGTGATTTAATTAATGCAGTTTCTATGTGGTTATTTCGAGTCTGGGTGGCTGGGAATGCACGAGTGGCCTCCACCAACAGACTTCCATCTCCTTTTGATGTATTGATTTGCTCACAATACATATTTCAGTCATATGGTCCAGCCCACAAGTCTTTTCAGACTTTATCTCTTAGTATAGTTTTTTTTTCCCTCACACTTTTATTTTCTCTGCTTCTTGGACAAATCAGACAGACTGTACTGCTGAGCTTTTCTACCTGTTCTCATTACATAGAACACCTCAAATATATAAATGGCTTATGGACTTCTTTTATGATGTTACTAAAATACAGTTTTTAGGAAAGACAGTCTATCTTAAACTATAACTTCCTTCTTTGCTTTTTTCTTCCAAGAACAAATTATCAACAGTCTATCTTAAACAATATTTGATTTTCACTACATAGAGAGTTCCTGACCAACCTGGGCTGTATGAAATCCTACATCAAACCATAACACAGACAAAACATTGTTTTTTTCCCAATTGGATTTTGGGCTTACTTGGGATTCATATTTTTCTTGCCTACTTGTCCCTTTTGGAATGTAAACATGAGTTCTATGCCTTTCTCAGCATTGTGGTTTGAATAAAGATGACTTGCTTGATTTCATTAGGCTCAGGATCAATCATGACTTGAGTTTTATTCCTATATTATTTACATAAGACTCTGGAATTTGGACTTGGAAGGAGTTGGGAATTTGGGGGTATGGGGATAGAATGAATGTATTTGCACATGAGAAAGAGAATAGTTTTAGATATGGCTGGTGGAATACTATGAATACATCCCTCAAAAGTTGATTCATGGGAAATTTACCAGTAAATTAATATTAATGATATTTACACATAAAGACTTTGGGAGGTAATTAGTATTAAATGAAGTCATTATGGTCTCTGTCTTTCTCCTTGCCACTTTGAGATAAGTAATTTGACTTTTTCTCACATTTTCACTACCATGATGTTCTACCTCACTGTAGGTCTGTAGCAGGAGCCAGAAGAGGGCATTTGGAAGTCCCCAAACTCAAGTTTTAGATGTTGTGAACTGGCATGTGGGTGCTTGGAGCTAAACCTGGGTCCTCTGCAAGAAAAGTAAGTTCTCTTAACTGCTATGCCATTTCTTTAGCTCCCAGAAGCAGTTTTTGAAGGTGCTGTTCTTTCACTTTATGTCCCTAGGTGCTTTGATGAAAAAAAATCTGTTGAGTTATGTGGGTTTGTTTAGGATCTTTCTATCCTGTTTCACTGATCAATTGATCTCTCTATTTTGATAGCATACTCTTTTTTCCATATAAGAAAATCTTTAATTTTAAACAACAAATAGCATGTAGCCACAGGTATCCATGTTTTATTAAAATCACATAATACCTAGGCACAAAACTACATTCATTTTGCTTAGAAAAATTATTTGAAGATTTGAAAATATACAAACATTCTACAGTATGCACAAGACAAAAATTTTAAAACCAAGTGTAAAGAGCTAAATTAATTTTACATACATTTCCTATATTAATTTGGCATTTATTTTACTTGAAGACATTGAAAACTTTCAAAAAAGCATGACTGTGGAAGAATAAAATATTTACTGCATATATTGTAATTCCAGCTAGTAAAATCCTAACAATTTGCATTTACAAAACAGTAAATTTGAGTTAAAAACTTGTCTGAGGAGATTAATAAAATAACCTCATTTTTACTGCAATTCATTAATCCTTATTATCTATGGATTCAATTTATGTTCCTCTTCCACTTTAGTTTCTGAATGCTTACATAGTCCAGTGCCTTCCTTTCCAATTTCTTCTTCTTTGTTTGTTTGTTTTGTTTTGTTTTGTTTTTCTGTGTAGCCCTGGTTGTTATGGAACTCGCTCTGTAGGCCAGGCTTGCCTCCAACTCAGAGATCTGCTTGCCTCTGCCTCCACAGTGCTGGGATTAAAGGTGTGTCTGTCCCACCATTGCCTGGCTTCTTTCCAGCTTTTTTATTTTCCTCCTTCCATTTTCCAAATTTCTTCTTAGAAGATGTCTTTCTTGACTCAAATTCAATTTTTGGTATAACACATTTCGCTGACAATCTGGCAGACATTCTTGTGGGCTTATGTTTAGCTAATTTGGATCTATCTATAGGGGACACTGTGGCTTGGACTCTACTGTTCCTTTTGGATTACAATTTCTTTATGGTATATTTCACTACGGGATTGTGAAACTTCTTGCTCTGTCATTTTAGAAGTTACCTTAGCTGATTGGAGTTTTCTACAGTTTTATGCAGATTTTGAGCATCTTATTCCTATTTGTATGGAAAATGGCATAGAAATTTTGAAAGATTTTGTTTTTGCAATTTGTATCTTGTTTTACAATTTGGATCATATGGCAATTTCAGAATATTAATTCTTTAAATCTATAAGCAGGACATACGTAACCATTTATTTGTGCCTTTAATTACTTTCACCAGTTTTTTTAGTTTTCAGTATAGTTTCCACCTCCTTAGGTAAATTATTCATAAGTACATATAGTTTGTTTGTATTATAAATGAACTGGTTTTTTAAATTATATTTTTAAATAATTTGCCATTAGTGTTAGAAATATAATTGACTTTTGTGTGTTGATTTTGTAACCAACAACTATCCTGAATTTTTTTTATAGTTCTAAGAAGAAGTGGGGTTTTTTTGATAGATTATTTACAACTTTCTGTATATAAGATCATATCATCTGCCAGACGGATTTCTTCCTCACCTTTTTGAATTTCTCTATTTTTCCACTGGTTTCTATGGATAGGACTGCCAGTACTGTACTGGACAGAAGTGGTGAGTGAAGGCATCCTTGTCATGTTATTGGCCTTAGGAGAAAAGCTTTCCACATTCCAGCTTTGAATCTAATGCTGTCTGTGGGTTTGTAATATTCTAAATCCATTTTGTTTTTTTTAAATTTACTTTTGTTTTATGTGCATCAGTTTTTTGCCTGCATGTATGTCTGTGATGGTGTTTGATTTCCTGGAGCTGAAGTTGCAGACAGTTGCCATGTGGGTGCTCGGAGTTGAACCCAGTCTTCTAGAAGAGCAGTCAGTGCCTTTACCACTGAGCCATCTCTCTAGGCACAAGCCATTTTGTTTTGAGGAACATTTTTCCATACTGAATTTATCAAGCATTTATCCTGAAAGGTTGTTGAGTGCTGTCAAAAGCTTTCTCTACATCTATTAAGATAACCACACTGTTTTTGTCCTTCATTCTATCAATGTAATATACAGCAATTATTTACTTGTGTGCATTGAGCCATTCCTCCACTCCAGAGATATATCCCACTTTGGGTAATTGGTAATGTTCATGGACTATTGAACAATGTTTTGTTGAAGATCTTTGCATTTGTGCTCATACTGGTTTATAATTATTCTTCCCGAGTCCTCATCTGGCTTCAGTACAAGGTAACACTAGTCTAATGTTTAAGGAGGTGTTCTCTCCTCTTGAATTTTTGGAAAAGTTTGGACAGGACTGGTATGACCGTTCCTTAAACATTTGGTAAAATTTATCCACTGAGCCTTTAGATTCTGGGCAGAGGTCATGGAAGAATGTTGTTTGCTGGCTTTCTTCTCCTGACTTGTTTTTTCTGCTTTCTTATAGCAACCATGACCAACTGCCTAGGGGATATCACCCATAGTAAGCTGGGCCCTTTCACATCAATAATCAATCAAGAAATGCACTGTTGGCTTGCCTATAGGCAAATCTTATGGGGCATTTTCTCAGCTGAGGTTCCCTCTTCCCAAATGACTCCAGCTTATGTCAAGTTGACATAAAACTGACCAGTACAATATTCTTTATTTCTCTTTCATTTCTGAAATACAACAAATGTACTTGATCAATATTTGCCCTCCTTCAGTTCTCTGAGTACATTATACCAACCTCTTCTATACTATAAGTTTTCTGATGAAAATCTTCTTTGACGCTTATTGAAATTTTCTCACATGTGCCTTTATCTTGCTGATTTTAGGATCTTCTCTTCATATCTGCTTTTTTTGTTTTGGGGAATTTGATAATGATTTGTCTTGGGATTGTGTTTCTTAGATTAAATCTGAAGAAGTTTGAGCTTTCTGTACCTGGATGTTCTATTACATCTTTAAGGAAGCTTTCTATTCCTGTTTCCTTTTTTAAAAAAATATATGTATTTATTATGTATACAATATTCTGTCTGTGTGTATGTCTGCAGGCCAGA
>LOJH01029790.1:0-15228 GCA_001685095.1 Ellobius talpinus
ACCCTAAAATGGGTCCCTTAATTAAGATATCTACTTCCCTGCTCCCATAACTAAGTTTTAACACTAAAAAAATAGCCACAAAGATTAGCTTCAGAACTGAAGCAGAAGGGCTAACAGCCAGGAGTCTGCATGGTTAGCGATGGGCAGGGATGCTGCAGCTGAACTCGTGAACATTGTCCCAGCACCCAGGAACGGCAGGTGGTGGATGCTGCCATCTGTAGCTGTTGCCCACTCTGGTCAATTTGTTCTCAATTTCCACCCAGTACTTCCAGTGAAATATGTGTTTTAGTTCACAAACATCTTTGTGACATCATTTACCGACATCAAAAGGGAACATCACAGCCCCTCTGGGGCAATAAATCATCAGAACAAACAGTTCTCAAAACCTCATGTACAAATTGATATAACATACACATCCGTGTTGTCCTTCATGTTCATCCCAGAAATGAGTCTATGTAATGTTTTAGGAATAGGAATGATGGTTTTCATTTTTGTAGATTAAATTTGTTCTCTGGGAGCTCCATCCATGCATTCAGTGTGCTCTGTCTACCCTCCCCCTCAATTTCTCCATCTCCTTCCTAGCTCTGACCTTTCCCTTCCCACTTTAAGACCCTTCCCTACATTCGGATCTTCCTGTTTTATCTTATGACACACTGACTTTAAGCAGAACTGTCTATGTGGCAGGCTTAGAACTGCACATGGTGTCTGGGTAGCACATTGCTGGGTAAACAAGGGAAGAAAGTGACTGTCCCTCTACCAGGATCTATCCGAAATCAATAGTTGAGAAGGGAAGAGTATTTTCTGTTTTTAGTTAAAAAAAAAAAAAGCCGAAGTTTGCTATTACACTCATACGTTTAGCTTGCCGATGTTTTGGAAGCCAGAATAGTCCTTTAGGAAGATAATATAATAACTCAGTGTTGAAGAAGACACACAGAAAGTACCCTCAGCATTTGGGGGAGTGTGGATACAGCTCAGTACAGCCCCACTGGGCAGGAAGCTTTGGGTTTGGTCTTCTATACTGTAGATAGCAGGCATAGTGATACATCCTGTAAGCCCAGCACACCTTTGGGAAGTGGAGGCAGGAGAATAAAAAGTTCAAGGTCATCTTTGTCCACCTGGTGAGTTTGCGGCTAGCCTGGGACACACAAGCTCCTGTCTCAAAGAGTGAGTCTCATATTTTAAAACAGCTTTATTAATACCCAATAAATGGCACATAGAGTTTAAATTGGTGAGGCTTTTTATATGTGTGTATATCAGGAAACCAGGGTAAAGAATAAAACCATCCCCCATATTTAAATTGACTACAAAACAATTCAGACCAGCCACTCACAGAGAATGCCACATTTCCACAGGCACCACAGGCAGAGGAATTGGAGTCGCTAGAGCGTGGAGTTGAAGCAGAGGAGGTTTTCTCTTCTCTGTCCTTTAGCGTGGTCCTTGTAGGACTCCAAACCAAACTCACCCGGTGGTGAGTAAAGATACCTACTGCAAGAGGAGACACACACTCACTAGCAACTGCCTGAGCCCTAAACCCTGGAAGTGTGCAGACCACCATGAGGCTGGGTTATCAGCTGCTGGTCACTGGGGGAAGGAACTCACTGCAGCTGCTTGTACTGGCAGCACTCATTTATGAAGTCATCGGCTTGGGCAAAAGACAAGACTCCAACCACATCCTCATGCCCCAGGAGGGTTTGGAGGAGAAACCAGTAGCTTTCCTAACTGATATAAGGGAGTTAAGAGGTAAAGGGGGAGGCATGCCACTTAACCAAGATATTGGGTTGGTTGTGTGAGCCACCAGCATGGTTTTACAAGGACATCACTGTCCTTTTCTGAAAGGGTCTTCAGTGTCAGATGGACTGGAAACACACAAGAGAATGACAGAATCAGCAGAACCCACCAGCAGCTAAGAGACCAGGGTCTGATGTGGGAGTCCCCGCTGTGTGCTGTGATTACAATTAATGAATAAAGAAACTTCCTTGGCCTGTTGATGGGCCAGAACTTAGGTAGGCGGGGAAGAATGAACTGAATGCTGGGAGGAAGAAGGCACAGTGAGAGAGAGAAGCCATGGAGCCGCTGGAGACAGAGATGCTGAAACCTTGCTGGTAGGCCACAACCTCATGGTGATGCCCAGATTAATGAAGATGGGTTAAATTAAGATGTAAGAGTCAGCCAATAAGGAGCTAGAGCTAATGGACCAAGCAGTGTTTTTAATTAATATAGTTTCTGTGTGGTTATTTTGGTTCTGGGTGGCCGGGACAAACAAGCAGCCTCCTCTAACAAGGGTCACTGTGTACTGGTACCTATATGGAGCCCAGGCTCTCTTCCCTCTCCATTCCCCCCTCCCTCCCTCATCCCTTTAGCAAGGAAAAAGTGACAAAGCAAAACACATTCTCTCCCAACAGCAGGCTCCAAATGCCATAATTTAACCAGAGATGGATGGGGGAAGAGAAGGTGAGATGGGCCTGAAACTGGGCCAGAGAGAACTATCGGTCATGAGAAATGAGCAAAGTTCCAGGATCAGCATGAGGGTCACTGAAGGACAGGATGGGGAGATGGTGGTAGGAAGAAAGGGACAGACTGCTCATGCCTGGAGCTCACTGCACTTAGAGAATGCAATATGCAAGGCTATGAAGTTAAGACAGTTAAGAGAATAGTTTATTCTTGCAGATTGTGAAATGACTCCCCAAGACTCACATATTCAAAGCTTGGTTCCCACATGACTGGTGCTATTCTAAGTGCTGGAAGTTTTAGTGGGGGCAAGGCCTTGCCGGAGGCAAGAATACAAAACAAAACAAAAATCAAACAACAAAAATAATCCCAAAGTATATAACTATTAAAACAAAGATATTAGAAAAAATCTTGCAGGAAGAATGGGAACAAGTTCATTTGCTAAAGTGGACTTGGGGCTTTAAAACCACACTTGCTACATTTCTTTCATCATATAGAAAAAGGAGGTGGGGAGGAATTCCTTCTCAACCAGTCTCACTTGTATAAAAGAAGATTCATTCCTTGCATTCTTTACCCTCTGATGATTTTATAAATAGCTCTGAACACTCAGCCATACAATTCAGTCTATACCAGATGTTATGGATGCAGCCCAGAGCAGGGCTGGTGGCCTTGCCATGCTGACCTGTGTGTACTGGGGGAAGGTGGACACTGGTGCCCTAGGCTGTGTGAAGCAAGGGAAATTGCATGCGGAGGGAACATGGGACTCTGTAGGAGAACATGGGAAGCCTCAGGAGGCAGTGTAGGGGCCAGAACATTCTAGATGGAGGGCACAGCCTGTAAGACAAGCCCAGAGACATGCAAGTCATTTTTGTTTATTTGCTTTTGCTTTTTAAAGCATTGTTTTTATTTTTTGGTTGTTTTATTTTTTTGCTTTCCTTGCTGCTGAGGATGGAACTCAGAGCCTTGTACATGTTAGGAGAAAACTCTAATTTGGCCCAAATTCCAGCCTAGGCAGTTCCATAAATTAAACAAGCAAGGGGGTCGAGAGATGACTCAGAAGCTAAGAGCACTTTCTGCTGTTCCAGAGGACCAGAGTTTGATTTGCAGCACCCACACTAAGAGGTTCACAACCAACTGTTTCTCCAGCTCCAGAGGATCTCACACTCTCTGCTGGTCTCCTGGGCACCCACTGGTACCTGTGCATATACACTGATAAATACATACCTGTAAATAAAAATAAAATAAACCTTTAAGGAAGAAAAAGTCCTCAGGGGTGGGGCACAGTTGACAGGTTAGGGGAGCTGATGCTCAGGATAAAGGAGGCTTGGGCCTTAGGTTTCATTTTGGTAAAAAGCATTGATTTTACGATAAAAACATTTTAAAAATAAAATCATTCCAAAATAGAGATTTTAGGATAAAAGATAACTATGGGTTTTAACATAATTTTAACCTTAAAATAAAAGAAGCAGATTTTTTAGACTTAATATTAGTGTGCACACTCTTATAATACCTGTCTAGTTGAGCATCTTCATTTCCATGAAACGGGACACACGGGAGCTGCAGCTTTCTGCCTCTGTAGCTTTTCAGGTCTGCCCATTTAGAATTGTGAAGTTTGTGTAAAGCAAACACATGGAGGATGTTGCTATTTTCTGATGTCTCACCAGAGACTTTGCTCCCACTGACTCCGTCCTTGGTCTGCTGCCCTCTGGCTGAGGGATGGCCTTCCTTGGAGTCAGTATCAGATGTCTCAGGCATGCAGTGTGGACGCTGAAGGGTGACACAGACACCTGCATTTCTGCTCTTCATTGAGACTGGCCAGTGGGTGTAGGTGTGAGGGGGACTCACACTGCTGACAGGTGGGTGTAGGTGTGAGGGGAATCACACTGCTGACAGGTGGGTGTAGGTGTGAGGGGGAATCACACTGCTGACAGGTGGGTGCAGGTATAAGGAGGAATCACACTGCTGGCAGGTGGGTATAGGTGTGAAGGGAATCACACTGCTGGCAGGTGGGTGTAGGTGAGAGGGGGAATCACACTGCTGACAGATGGGTCTAGGTATGAAGGGGAATCACACTGCTGGCAGGTGGGTGTCCTATGTGTGCAATCACACTGCTGACAGGTGGGTGTTCTGTGTGTGCAATCACACTGCTGGCAGGTGGGTGTTCTGTGTGTGGAATCACACTGCTGGCAGGTGGGTGTAGGTGTGAGGGGAATCACACTGCTGACAGGTGGGTGTTCTGTGTGCGGGTCTTGGCAGTGAACTGCACGGAGCTTGGGAGGCAATGATGAGACACTAGGAAGGAGTGAATCACTGAGACATGACAGTTGTTTCTGGAGGCCGCCTGTTCCGAGAGTTTGTAGTCAGGTTTTTTTTTGTTGTTGTTGTTGTTAGTTTTTAACTCTTCACTCTTTGCGGGGGGGCACTACTCAGCTTCCCAGTAATCATAGGGAGGCTTATTCTTCCTTATGAATGCACAACCTTGGTGTGGTTTATTTCTAGCCAGCTCTTCTTACATCATCTCTTCTATTTGTGCCTTTGCCTTTCTAGATACCTTTCTTTACTTCTTACTGCATGGCTTGCTGTGTAGCTGGGTAGCTGACCCATGGAGTCTCTTCTCCTTCTCCTTTCGATCTCCATTCTTTTCTTTTTCTTCTATTTATTCTCTCTGCCTGGAAGCCCCACCTATCCTCTCTCCTGCCTAGCTATCGGCCGTTCATCTCTTTATTAGACCAATCAGGTGTTTAAGGCAGGCAATGTTACACAGTTTCAGAGTTAAACACATGCAACATAAAAGAACGCAACACATCTTTACATCATGAAACAAATGTCCCGCAATATAGGGAACAAATTTAAGACATCTTCAACTACTATTCCACTAAAAGAGCCAGCATGTCCAACACACCTGCAGAAATGCTGCAGAAACAGGTTTCTGAGCAGCACCACAGTCATCTACCAAACCCAGCATACGTGCGAGCTGGAATCTAGAATGCTCCACTACCCATGGCTGTGGATCACCATCTCCTTTGAGATCAATTGAGGAAGAAAAGCTTTTGAAGGAAAAGATTTTTCTTATAATTTTGTACAAGTTGGAAGACACTTTTTGTAGGAATAATCACATTGTTAATTAATCATTTTTACAATACAGAAAACCTTACATTTTAAGGATAGCTGTTTGCCATGCAATGACCACCATTTTCTGACACAAGGTTTGTCTTTTTCAATCTATGTAAGTAACCTAGTCATTGAAATTTATGTATGTATATACATATGTTTTAAAACATACATCTGTATGCACATAATACACATTGATATACCTACAAATAAATGTAATATGTATATATTCATAAGTGTCTATAAAACCTATTTGTACATATAATCTGAGGATCCCACCCAATGCTCCAAGAGACCTGACTTCATTCAGTGCTGGCCCTGACCAAAACCAGCGGTAGACACTGGATAGGAACAGACAGGACTTGGTATCAATGACCAAGCCAGGTGAGGACTTTGTTTTGCCTCTCAACCCTGGACTACCCAAACCCCTGGCAAACTGAGAAAGAAGTCCACACCAGAGGTGTTCGAAGTGATCGCTGCTTAGAGGGATGGGCTCACCCTAGTCTGCCAGGCAATCTCCTGGCCGTAGGAATCAGGTTCACACAGCATGGGCTCCAGAAGAATGGTCCACACTCTTCCACCTGCCTGAGCCAGGTCTACACTTTGGGAAGGGAATATGGTTACAGTTAAGTCAGGAGCAGAGAGCTTTGACCATTGCAGAGAAACGATGCTTTGGTTTTGCTTTTGTGCTAAGTAGAAACTCAATCTGGAGCCTGATTAGGGTAGGACTAGTTATTACCTAAAACGAGAAAAAAGTGTTAGCTGTTTATAGAGCCCAGCTAGACAAACATTTTAAATGACCAATAGCATCTTTATCTAGAGGCAATGATGGTTGGATTACAAAAATTAAGCTGTTTTAATTACATATAGCTACACCTACACACATGTGAGAGAATGCACCAGATGTATGCCCAACATTTGCTCTCCTTGCAGTGAAGGCTCAGATTTCTATTTTATTTTTCTTTCAAATACTGACTGCAGTTTTCCCTCCCTGTCTTTCTTTTCCCTTCCCCTCCCCTCTCCCCCACATGTACTCCTCTTCCATTTCCCTTTGAAAAAAAGGAATATCAACTGAACATGGAATAACACATTACAATGAACCTAGGCACAAACCCTCATATCAAGCCAGGACGAGGCAACGCAATAGGAGGAAAAGGGTCCCAAGCATAGGAAAAAGATCTGAGACACCCCCCACTCCCACTGATAGGAGTCCCACAAGAACACTAAGCTATATAACCATAAGGTATATCAGAGGACCTATCTCAGATCCATACAGGGTCTGTGACTGTCACTTCAGTCTCAGTGAGTTCCTATGAGCACTGTTTAGTTGACTTTGTGGGTCATGTTCTTGTAATGTCCTTGACCCCTCTGGTTCCTACAATCTTTTCTCCCCCTCTTCTGTGGAATGCCCCTGGCTCTACCTAGTGTTGACTGTGGGACTTTACATCTGCTCCCAACAATAGCCCTCTGATGACATGCGGACTAGGCATGGATCTATAAGTATACCAAAATATCATTAGGAATCATCTCTTTTTTTTGCATGTTTGGGTCTCTCCTGGGTCTCTGCAATGTTCTGCCTCTGGTTCCTGACTATCCAGGCAGTGTCAGGTATGGGCTCCTTCTCTTGGCATGGTCCTCAAGTTGGACCAAATTGGCCACCATTACACCAGCACATCTTGCAGAAAGTATCGAAGATTTTGTGGCTGGGTTGATGTCCTAATCCCACAGCTAGGAGCATTGTCTGGTTATAGAATATGGCCAGCTCAGGCTTTGTATCCCCATTACTACGAGACTTCACAAGGATCACTTTTGCAGATCAGATTTTAAGACTTATAGTGTGTTCACATAACTGATAGTTCCTGCCACTTAACATGAGGTTAATTCTGTTAGAAAGCAGAGCCCAAGACCAACCCAGAGGCACTGGCTCCAATTCTACTGACGAGACTGACCCACTGGTACAGTGAAGTGTGAGAAGCACAGATAGGAGACATCCTTTTGTGAGTGTGGGGGGCATCATATATGTGAGTGTGCGCATCTCCATGTTGTCAGCTTCAGGTATTGCTCTGCACAAGCTGTTCACCTTGGTTTTGAGACAAAGTCTTTCATTGGCACAGAGCTCACACATTAGACTAGACTGGCTGGCCAGTGAACCCCAGGGACCTGCCTATCTCTGCCTCCCCACCTCTGGGCTCACAAACGTGTCACCACACGCAGTATTTTATATTGACACTGGCATCAAAATCAGATCCTCATGCTTGACAAGAGCCTTAGCAACAGCCATCTCCCTATCCTGACAGGACAGCATTTTTTTAAATAGATGACAGCAATTCAATCTTATAACACATGCTTTTCAAATGAGTATTGACTCTTCATGGGAGTACTCAAGGTAACTAAAAGCAACAGAAAGTCTGGCATCTCTGATTTCTTCATTTTGTATCTGTCTCCTTTGACCTTTGTGGGGTCACCTGCTAACCTCTATACCTAGGCACATTAGTCACTCAAGGAGAATCTATCTAAACACTAGTGGTCTGCAGTCTATCTCATCCCTTCATAGCTAACGCCAAAATGATGGATGTTTGTCAATTTTGAAAAAAAAATCAAGATAGATAAATAGACAGACAGACATTGGTGCATATGCCATGGTATGCATATGGAGGTCAGAGGACAACTTGTAAGAGTCAGTTCTCTTTTTCTACTTGTGAGTCCCTGGCATTGAACTTGGGTCATCAGGTTTAATGGCAAACGTGGTAGCTTAAATGAAATTGGCCCTCATAATCTTGTAGAGTGGCCCTTTTAGGAGGTGTGGCTTTTTTGGAGTGAGTATCGCCTTGTTGAAGGAAGTGTGTTACTGTAGGGATGAGCTTTGAGGCTTCCAATGCTTGGGATACCAACCAGTGAGCCAGCTGACTTCCTGTTGCCTGTAAGGTGTAGGACTTTCAGCTATTTCTCAAGGACCACAATTGCCTGCATGCCACCATGCTCCCCACCATGACGATCATATACTGAACCTCTGAACTGTAAGAAAGCCACCCCAATTAAATGTTGTATTTATAAAGAGTTGCTGTAGTCATGATTGTCTCTTTATAGTAATCAATAAAAACCCTAACTAAGACAGCAAGCAACCTTACTTTCTAAACCACCTCATCCAGAACCAGGTCACTATAGATTTGAGAACCAGGAAAGACAGGACAGACCACTCTCCAGACAATGGCAATCATCTATGCTGGTGAATCTGTACCCTAGAGTGGCAATAACTGTCCCCTAATAATCAGTTTGACCTTCCAAGAAATAAAAACTGACCAGAGCTAAGATGATGGTCAAGGACGCCACATCTGGACCAGGACTGCGTGGCTATGCCTGCCTCTCTCCCCTCCCCGACCCAAGTCATCCTTTATTTAAACTCAAAGCTCATTTTAGGGCTTTGAAGATGGACTTGAGGTCACTGAACTCTGTTAAGCATCCCTTTCTCCATTGTACAACATCAATTAAATCTCTTCTCTCTGTCTTTCCCTTTGCCTAACTCTTTTATTGACTTGTTGGCATGGGTGGCAGAGCCTAGGTCCAGAGCTCTGGACCTAAAACTCCAGTAATCTGAGCAGTCACAGAATCTAGACTTTAATCCTTTGATCCTAACTAGTGTTTGGATTTAGTCACTAGATGACCAGGCGCCACTTAGTATAAGTCAATATTAGCATTAATCCCACTGATCTTCAGCCATAGATACAATTTCCGCTGGGATGGGGACACAGACAGATCCAAGTCTTTGTCTAAGGCTACACTGAATAAGCGCTTTGTAAATAACTATTCTCAGATTTTTTTAAGTATTTACTATGTTATGCTAACATATGCTTCCAAACAAAGGGAACAGGAAGCCAGAGTTTTCTGTCTGCCATTCAGAATCCTTTCCATTAAGTCTGCCTGCAAACTTTACTGAAGAGCCCAGCAAGCCACGATGAAAATTACAGAGTGGCTCCCCAGCACTTCAGCCGGTAATCAAGTGAAATTGAGCTGTTTTCCATATTCTTTGCTGATAATGCAAATGGACCCTTTAAAGAAAACAGCTACACACATCCTACAAGTTGAAAGGACCCATGTGGTCCACACAGATGCTTCCATTGCATACCAAGGCCTGCCCAGAGGAAAGGCTTCCCATAGCTATCAGCAGTAAGGTTTACCAGATGTCCCTGCTTGAATGAATGACCAGGCCAAGGGAGGGTTTACAGGTCCAGGCCAAGCACCTGGATAAATGACCTGTCAAGGAGCACAGGCACCTTTGGGGAAATGACTAGGTCTTCCTAGAGCCCCATGAATTCCTCTCCACCTGTTCAGGGTCTGCTCTAGAAGACCAGCTTGTGCTGCTTAGACTCAAAGGACTGGTTCATGGGCACGAGGTGGGTCTCCTGATGCAAACTCACTTCCGACACTTCCGAATAACAATTTAGTGCAGAAAACAGCTATAGGGATAAGGGGTGCAAGAAAAAAATGATTGTTTCCTCTCATAGTTTCTTGGCTCTGGAGCAGACATGTGGACAGGAGCGATTGCATGGGGGGGAGGGTGCTGCCGAGAGATCAAGGGAAAGAAAGAAGGGAGAAACAGTGTGCTGTGCATGGGGACATACAGGGTGGGCCTTTTAGCTTCAGTGGTACCTGAACTCTCTGACTCTGAATTTGTAGGAAATAGAATAACAAAATTATGGGGAGGACACTATAAGCAACAACACTTGGAACATAGTGTGTATCTGGTAAATGCGTTTTTCCTCCTTCCTCCAATGACAATGAACCAAGGCCCTCTCACATGCCGCCTTCCCCATCAACCACCACCCCACATTAGAGGTGGATGGGACAGTCCTAAGAAACACATGTCACTTCCAGAAAGTTGCTATAGTTAAAATGTCATAGTTTTTAAAATAGCATTTTGCAAAACTAAACAAAGCAGTTTGATTTTGCTAACATAATATGTTCCTATTATGCATTTAAGAATGTGGACAGAGAAAAAAAAGTTCTATCGACTAAGATGTGGAGGGAGGGAGCATGCTTGTGTGCCCTGGTGGGCATGTGAGGTCGTGAGCATGCTTGTGTGCCCTGGTGGGTGTGTGAGGTGGTGAGCATGCTTGTGTGCCCTGGTGGGTGTGTGAGGTGGTGAGCATGCTTGTGTGCCCTGGTGGGTGTGTGAGGGAGGGAGCATGCTTGTGTGTCCTGTTTGAGTGTGAGATCACTCCAGAGACTTAGTTGCAGAGAGCTGCTGCCTGGCTTTTCCTTGGAGGAAATAAAGAAACATCTGTTCATCCCACATAAGGAACACACTGAGAATACTTGATCCAAGTCTAGTTTGGCCAGCAAGTGGGTTTGTTGGTGTTACAGCAGCACAGACAATTTCCAGGCATGTGCTCCGCAGTTTCCTCATGACACAGAGGTGGTTGGAACCTCCAGGATGGCACAGCCTCATGAACCTGTGAGGCCTTCTTGAGAGTTTTGGGAGTCTCAGGAGCCTGGAGAGTCTTGATCCTCCTCCATCCATGAGGGAATGTCAATAAATCCAACCTTTTAAGGGTCTCTGGAGATCATCACAGACACTGTGCTTCGAGACAGTGATGGTCCTGTCTAGCCCCAAACAAAGAGCTCCCTAAAAGAATGCTGTACATTACTTTGGGTATGAAATTTTTATTTCTGGAGATACAGAATATCTCCAGAATATACATATACATAAGGAATCAGTTTCATGTTGTACTTAGAATGTCCCTTATTTTTATATAGTATAATTGACATGTGAGTATATGATAGAGTAAGTTTTTATATTATTTAGAAATATTACATAAAGTATCAACATCACTTTTTATTTCTTATTTTCTAAGCCTCTCTTAAATATATCATTTTTTAAATTCTATATTTATCGGTCTAGATATTGTGTTAAGTATTTATGGTGTGCACAGGCATGTGTGTACGTGTGTGTTAGTCTCTCTAACCCCAATACCATCTATTTATCTGTGTAGTCTCTCCCCTTGATTTGAAACGCCACTTAATAGTGACCATAGCTTATTGATACATTGAAATATATTCAGGATGAGGGAGTTCCCACTAAAATCACTGTAATTCATGACTAAGTACAGAAAAGACCAGACCAGGGAAAGTGTCTTATTACTTGTTTGACAGAAGATAATTCTATTTGGCTTTGTTTATATGTGCATGAATCAATATTTAAAAATATATAAGAACATAATGACTATCTGAAGGAGATAGAAAGTGGCAGAATGGTGTGGGTGGGGTAAAGGTGGGAATAATAGCTCCTGGAAAAATGAATATCCCCAATATGGATATGTTCTAACCTCAGTACTTGCAGTTACACTAGGTTGTATGAGAAAGGGGAAGTCAGTTCCAGATTACATGGTGAATAAAATGACCTAAGGCAGAGACAATGCGCTGGATCATACAGCTGGGCTGTGTAAGAACAAGGTCTTAAAGCAGCCTTAGTGCTATTCACTGGTATGGATTTCATCTTTCCTTATTCTTAGCCCTTCCCCAAAATAGAGTTTTTAAATATTATTTCAGTGTGGTTTTATACTTTATTTATTATCTTCAAGCTACAAAATGTATCATTTGCTGTCAGTTTTGTGTCTGACAAATATTTTTACAGGTCAAAATTGAGCGTGGAATGACCTTTTGCCACATGCCAAGATTTGACATATAGTGACATCAATGTCGTTTATTGCAAACTAGTATAATTTAAAATTTTATGCTTTATCCAAAGTGTAATGATGTGTGTGTGTGWGAGAGAGAGAGAGACAGAGACAGAGACAGACAGAGACAGAGGTGAGGGGAGAGAGAAGAGAAGCAGAAAGGCAGGCAGACAGACACTGGGAACTGAACTCAGACCCTCCTGCGTGCTTGCCAAGTTCTCTACCACTGAGCCATAGCCCCAGCTCAAAGGTGGGCTCATTTTATGATTTTTGTACTTGTGTGTCAAGTGATCTTATTTGTTATTTTGCATTACTTTTAAGCAATATTCTTGCAGCACAAGTCAGACTGTGACCCCCTTTCTTCGCTTCAGTGGCTCTCATTCACCCTCAGGTTAAAATCTGAACTCTCCCGCCGGGGGTCTTCCTAAGCTTGTCACACTGCTGTCCTCCTTCCTGTGTCCAGCCTCCCTGCTCACTAGTCCTACTGGCTTTGCCTGCATTCCTCTGTCACCCTATTCTACCCTCCAGCCCTCACACTGTCTGTGTCTTCTAATCCACGGCAATTAGAAGTTCTCAGCTGCACCACAAGCAGCCTCCACTGCACTCCCTCTCCCAGATCTTAGCACAGACTGTCTTCTCTGTGGGAGAGGTTCTTCTCAACTCTACTTAATTAGCTGTGTGGTCCCTGCGTATCACTCCAGGCTGAGGATGGATGTCAGTCTCTCCAGATGGCCTCAGGCAGGATTTAAGTGCCTGCTCCTCTCCAGGTAGCATGCTCTGGGTCACCTCTCCGCACCTTGTCCTGGCCCGTTTCCCTGTCTCTATATTTTACTAAAATCCCCAAGAGCAAGGAACTGAATCTGATCCCTGCTGTAGGTCCTTTCTCTCCTTCCCATAGCAAAGTTCCTGGGTTTAGTGAGAACATGTTAGCTATTTTACCCATTCCATACTTCCTCTAATATAATTAAGAAAAATGGAATTAAGGAAAGTTGCATACCAAGTGTTTGCAGCTGCTGCTTGTCTCCGTACTTTCTTCTAGGTAGGATGCTAAGTGTCGGTGACCTACAGTCACAGAGACTGTCTCCAAGGGAAGTGAGAAGATGTTCAGTCTCCTTTTTCATTCTTTTAACTTGCAATTTACTTACACAATTTCCCATACAAACCAGAGAAAATTGTTATTTTCAAACTTCTATTGAGATGTCATTGTATACATGGTATAAAAATAGATAGGTCATAGCTAAACTGTTTTGGAAGTCAGTTTTGCCGAGAATGCGCTAAGCACGCATGTCCATCTTTTAGCTCATGCGCCTCAGGGTCAGAAGGCTGGACACCCCTGCAGCTGAGGGGAACACATGTGCTGTGACGCTCTGTAACCCTCCAAAGCTGCAGTCTGGGGGTGGGGAGTTCAAAGGCACCTGCTAGCTCAGCACTTGCAACACTTTTGTTTGTTTCTCAAGCCTAGAGGTGAGCAGAGTCTCAGGCATGGCTGCCGCTGCTTTAGACATTACTGATCTCTCACGCTCTCTAAACCTGTGGAGAGGCCTAAGGTTGCATGCTGGTGCCTCACCAGTGTGGGATCCTGGAGCAGCCATGGTCTGTCTGCCTCTGTGAAGCCCCAGTCCGTCCAAAGAAACCACACACAACCCCTAGCGCAAGCGCATTCGCATTCGGGCTTTCTGCGCCCCACACTCAGAAGCTTCATTTGGGGACTTTGCTTAATACATGGTTGCTGGAACAATAAAGGCTGATTTTTTTCCTTCACAATAGAGCTTTGCGTGAGCAAGTGCACGTGCTTTTCATTCAAGCATAAATAGCCCCACTTAGTTATGAATGAAATCAGCGTTTATTGTACTAATAATTCACAAACATAAATTAACGGAACCTAAAGATAAACAAGCTTTATTCCCTACCTTTAATCCTGATTCCTCTCCCCTTTCCCACCCTCTACCTCAGAGATATAAGAAATAAAAGTGAACGACATAGTTTTGTGTTTCTTTAATTTACTTATTTATTTTTAAAAAGCTTTCTTTTCTCATTTTACATTCTAATCCCAGTTCCCACTCCCTCCCCTCCTCCCAAGCCAGTATAAGCAGTAGGGATAAATCCTGGTCTCACTGCCAGTGGCCCCGCAGTCTGCCCCAGCTGCCAACCCACATTCAGAGGGCCTAGTTTGGTCCTATGCTGGTTCTCCCATTAGCTCAGGTCAGCTGTTTCAGTGGTGTCCCCATCATGGTCTGGATCCCTCTGCTCATATTCTCACTCCTCCCACTCTTCAACTGGACTTGGGAGGTCAGTCCAGGGCTCTGCTGTGGATCTCTGCATCTGCTTCCATCAGTTGCTGGGTGAAGGTTCTATGATAACATTTAAGACAGTCAATCTGACTACAGGGCAAGGCCACTTTAGGCACCCTCTCCACATTTGCTTAAGGTCTTAGCTGGGGTCATTCTTGTGGATTCCTGGGATTTTCTCTAGTGCCAGGTTTCTTGCTAGCCCCATAATGGCTCCCTCAATTAAGATATCTCTTTCCTTGCTCTCCCTCTCTGTCCTTCCCCCATCTTGACCATCATGTTTGCTCAAGTTCTGTCCCCGGGCCTTCCTTCCCTCCTCTGCCCTTTCTTCTACCCCCACCCCCATGCTCCCAATATGTTCAACATCCTTACCATCAGGAAAATGCAAATCAAAACGACTTTGAGATACCAATTTATATCAGTCAGAATAGCTAAGATCAAAAATACCAATGACAGTTTATGCTGGAGAGAATGCAGAGTAAGGGGCACGCTCCTTCATTGCTGGTGGGAGTGCAAACTGGTACAGCCACTTTGGAAATCTGTATGGCAGTTTCTCAGAAAGTTGGGAAACAACCTACCTCAAGACCCAGCAATACGACTCTTGGGTATAAATCCAAACGATCTTCAATCATACTGTAAGGACATTTGCTCAGCTATGTTCATAGCAGTGTTATTTGTCATAGCCAGAACCTGGAAACAACCTAAAT
>LOJH01029793.1:0-17310 GCA_001685095.1 Ellobius talpinus
GGTATAAGCTAGCCGTGCGGGAGCCAGGCGGGACGAAAAGCAGGCCCGCTCCCCCTATCACTACATCTCTGGGTCTCTGTTACCTCATTTATGAAATGGGAATAATATCTATCTTCTAGGGTAGATGATTCATGCATGCATATAAAAATCAAAACTTAAATCTTAGCCCACAGCATACTTCAAATGGTGGTTGTTGATGATAGTTTAAATAAATTATAATTATCAGCAATACTATTATTTTGAACCCAACAATATGGCTGGGCTGTGACATATCTTGAAAGTTGTAATTTTGACTAAGAAAATGGAATAACAAAATCAGGCATATGTGCATAAGACTGACCTATTAGAAAAACAATTCTAAACATTCCTTATCAAAAAACAAAATGAGTGAGAAAAGTACTTCAGCAATCAAGGGCAGATTTTACATATAATTTCTTCTAACAATAACCAATACCTATGAGTTTATGGCTGCCATCTTGCCAAACAATAGCAAAACATTTACCCTAAATTTAGAACTCACCGTGGTGTGGCTTATTGCTGTATTTCTATTTCTGACTCCTCAGGTCCTAATCATGGTTTCTTCAAAGTGTGATACAAAGCAACCACTGCATAAATTACTGAAAACATTTCTCCCACTAAGGCTGGAAATAGTAGGAGTGGATTAACCTCCAGTATGTACTCTTTATACAAGAACTCTGAACTTGAGTCAGGGCTATAGTTTTAGCCTTGCAGATAGATTAGTGATTTCAGACAAATTACATCATCTTAAGTCTGGACTAAACAAAGATACAAGATTTACTTCGAATAAACTCAGAATCAAACAGGCACATAAGATCATTTTAAAAACTTAAATAGATAAGTTATTTTCCCAGAAATACTGGTACTCAAATCCTGAAAATTAAAACACAACTCACTTTTAGAAAGTCAGTTACTCTCCTAACAGATCCACTCCCTTTATCTCATTTGCAAAGGAAGTTCTGACACATTCACACTTGGAAATACTGAATGAAAAAAGTATTTCATTCTTTAAAGCTCTTGGTTTTTGTGTGAATACTATGACTAAATCACATACTTGAGAATGTGAATACTTTTCTCTAAAACTCAAATGATGTTATAGAATTAAAGCAGAATCAAAGAAATATTACTAATAAAAAACACACACAAATATTATTTATGTTCTGAACAAAACAAGATGGCCAATCGCCAACGTACAGTCTTTCAATAAATATATTGAAATGCCCTCAATATTCTATTTTGGCTCGTGTGTATTCAATAAACAGTTTATACACTGCTTAGTAATAGCAAGCAGCATCAGCAATTAATATTTATTGAGTTACAATGCTACATTCGCAAAATCATTGGAAGCTCATTATAGCAACTTACACTTCACAACAGTACATAAAGAGGGTAGAACCATCATCTCCATTCTAGATGAGAATCAGGCCCTGCCTCTCCTGTTGTCAGTAAGCACTAAGCACTTATTTTAAAGTGAATGAACCTTAAAGAACTTAGGATAAGCATGAAGACAAACACATAAAAGTAACAAGCAATTATAACATGGAAAGGCAAGCACATTATGAGAGGAGGCTAAAAGACAAGCGGTGGGGCTAGAAGATACTAAAAGTTGGGAACTCTTAGCTGAAACTTATTGCAGATGATTGGTAATTTCACTGCAAAAGAAAGAATCCTATGCAGCCTAGAAAAAAACAGGATACGTTTAAGGGGTCTGTCAACTTACCACTCTTTACTGAAGTATGTATGTGTCTTCTATAGTTTTCTTACTTTTCTAGTAAATAAAAATAGCTTGTCCATCAATCTTTTTCTACTCACAATTCCAAATCAAGTTAGCGACCAGAATCAGTTAATTTTTACCCAATTTGCTAATTTAACATTAAATAATAGGAAAAAATGTCTCAAAGATATTTACTGTGATTTTTAAGTGCTTAAAACTTAACTTCATTTTAAGTGCTTAAAACGTAACTTCATTCGAGACTAACCCAATGCTGCTTCCTTCAGGAGTCTTTAAAAAAGAGCTATCCAATCAGCATATCAAAGGTACCAAAGCCAAGACTTTTACTTTAACCCAATTTAATAGCAGGCCCTGTTCTACCTGCACCCACTTGTAAAGTGCCACCTCAGAACGGAGGCTATCTGGGTGGTCAGATGCCCTTCTACTTTATTTTCCCTCCGAATTCACTTTTTAGTCAAAAACATGATTATATGACTCTGCCTCACCCATTTTCATCCTCAGTTCCCTGCTTTTTCTAGCATAAGTTCAGTAAGGGGCCAACCAAGAAAATACAATAAATAGAGAAAAACAGAGGGAAGAGAAAATGAAGGTATACTCTCTCCTCTGTCACATATTACTCTTGTAGAGTTTCTTTTCTTCCCACCTTACCAGTCACCTATTACTGAAGCTAATCTGTACCCCAGGAATCTGGTGAGCTGCCATGAACTGGCATGGCTTTTGTTCCCTAAAACACAAAGGTTTTAGGGCATCTCTTTGGGCCTCTGCTGGGAGGCTTGTTGTCCACATCATCCTGCATTCTCTTAGGTAAAAAGCTAACAGTCTCATAAGGAAGCTTATACAAGCAGCATACTGTATACAAGCAAGAGGATTCCTGTTTGGAAAAAAAAATCTCAAGATCAGTATCCCAAACTCTCCACACACAAGCTATGACAATACACTTGTCATTGCAACCTAATACACAACTACAACTGATATTTCACAAAACATCTTCATTATGAGTAACTCGTTCTGATTACGGTCCATTTTCTTTTTTTCTATTAATGTAGCCATGCTACATGGATTTCAAGACGCTCCAATGAGCTGTTTCCTATAGTTTGAAAACTGCCTTGCATTCTTTTCTCTCCCCAACTTTCTTCTCCCATTCTCTTCACCCCAGCCACATGCACAAAGCTCTTTTAAAACGTTACCATAGGGCCATATGGGATAACCCAGAACAGGTTTGAGGACACAAAGTCTAGGAGGCAGAAGAAAGATCAAGAAAGTCAGAAATTCTGATGATAATAATAAGGACACTGTCTCCTCATCTAAGAAGGAATACTACTAAATCCTTCTCTCGGAGTCAGTGTTATTCTAAAGGGTAAAGTTTTACAGTACTGTCAGAATACCAAATAGGTAAAATGTGGCTTGGTTTGGGGTGGTAGCCAACACATGTTGATTGACAATAACTTTGTAAGTTCAGGGTTGACTTAGTGGCTGCTTTTCCAGATGATGCGGGTATGATGCCCAGCACCCACATGGCAGCTCACACCCTCTGTTAACTCCAATTCCAGGGGACCCAACACCCTCCCTCCTCTGGCCTCTGTTCTGGCTTCTGGAGGCACCAAGTCATGCATGTGATGAAAGACATACAGCAGGTAAACATCCACACACTTAAAATAGAGTAACTGGTGGGGAAAGTAAAGAAAATGTGTCCTAGGTTCAAAAGAAAATTTTATTTAGAAATAATGTATAATTGAGGGAGATGGGCCACCCATAGGTGTCCAACAGACTGGTAATCTACAAATCAGATCCAGCTTGTGCCCTGGTTTCACTCAGTCTCTGCACAATGATTTTACACTTTTAAACGGTTTTAAAAAATTGAAACAATTATTTTGTGACATGTGAAAATTATAAGAAATTGAAATTTCACCATACACAAAGTCTTATTAGAATACATTCACAGTGGTTTATTTATATCATATTTGTGAGTACTTCTGTTTTAAAATAGGTAGAGTTTAATAACTCTAAGAGACTGTTTTAAAATATTTACTATCTGGTCCCTTAGTAAGAAAAGAAAACAAAAGAAACAACAAAAACAGTAATAAATAAATAAATAGATAGATAAATAAATAATAGAACTTTACAGAGCCCTGTCTTAAACACCTGAAAGCACTAGCCACTCACCAATATTAAGCATCTATGTGTTAGCCACTGGGAACTGTACAGTGAGTAATGGTCCTCTTACAGATTATGAAAAATAAGGGATGGGAAATTTAGAGAAATAGAAAGTAATTGGTAGGAACAATATGGCAAAAGATGAAGGTAGACAGGGGTCACTGTAAGAAGTAAGCATTCCTTTCATAGTTGATAATAAGTTTCAAAGTTGATACTAAGTTGCTTACAGAACTAACATCTTTATTCATTGGCAGCTTACAGACAAATGTCTACTCATTAAGAATCATAAAATTCTAAATTAGAAGTTCTCTTATAGCTAAACCTTTACATTTCTCTGTATACCTTGAAAAACAATACTGTAGTATTTACAAATATCTGGTGGCCCAATTCAAAATTTTACATTTCATGTATACTTTTACATGTGAATGTGAGTTTCTGTGTGTAGTCTTAGATTTTCAATTAATCTTGTGAGTTGGCCACTACAAATTACACTTCATAAGAAAAGCAACTGAGAGGTTCTAGAACTTCTCCAAGTACACAGCACACTGCACATCATTGTAGAGGTAAGTCCCAACACCTATGTTTCCTTCCTGCCAAATGTCTTTTTTAATACTAATTAGAGGATTGCATAATTAATTACTTTTGCTAAATTTCAAAATAAGGGAAGTTCTTACAGTTACCAAACAACATTTATGCCAATATTGGTTTTTATTTCTTTTAACTAGCCCTTATGGTGTACTATGCTCTAATGGTAAAAGGATTCTATAGATGTAAAGGCAGGGCCATCAACTTCTGTTCTCTAGTTTAATGATCTGAGTTCCTTTCATGACATCGATACAAGGCTGTTAACTATAAAAATGTCACTAAAATCAAGGTTGACAAATACATGTCATCAGTCTAAACAGAACTACAATTTTTGATTTGTGGATATTCTTGGGCTACAGTAAGAAAGCCTGTAGTAAGAGCTAAAGCTCAGCTTCACTAGCTCCATTAGAAATGAAGTCTGCCTACACTCCTCCAATCCTAATCTCTGCTTCACTTCAGCCTTCAGAACTGGGGCCAGCACAGGTGTTCCCAGGTCTACCGTCCTAATGGAGGGTGCCACTTGATCATTTATTAGACCCCTGCAGTACTCCAAGTCTCCTATTTTAACTGCCTCTATTATTTCTAGCTCTCTTGGCTAATAATTGTAAGTAGCAAATAATTCCCAATTCAACACCCAAACCAGGTTTATATAATTTTAAGGACTAAAGAAAAAAATAAGAAAAGGTTATCACCAAATAAGATTTGTTACATAATCACTATGTAGAATAAAAGGATGGTGAGGGCAGCGACCACTTGACTTTAACCCTGGTAAAATGCCAGTCTCCTCTGTCTTCTTCACTCTTCACTCCTGTGGAGCACAACAGGTTTTTCCTAGTCAAGGATGAGGATGCTGAACCTCTGTCCTAGGAAGAGCTAGTCTCCTTCCACCAAGCAAACCTGCCTCCATCCAATAATACAGGCTAGAAATGTCTCCAAATAAAATACCAGACTCACCAGCTAGTTAGAAGCTATAGCCCTGAATAAAACCATCAGCCTAAAGTACAATTTATTTTTTCACCATTTAAATGAGATCTTCATAACCTGAAAAGATAAATTTTGAAGTAAATAAATGTCTAAGAAGATAGATGTATACAAATTAAGACACAAAATGCACTTGCATTTTCCTTCTGAGTCCTCAGTTGTGTCAATAAAACCATACACTACATGCTTGACACAGGAAGGAGGAGGCAATTTGAAAGGGGGGCATATGAAGAGAAAAGTAAGAATATAAAACAGCATACAGACAAAATCTAAAGACAGGAGTGTCACAAAAAATAATAACCTAGCCTAGGTTTGATCATCTCTTTTGTGGGTTTGTCTGTTCAATGAGATGCTACATTGAAAGAGCTCATACACATAGAAAGCCTGGTTGATGGGTTAGGGTTTGGGTTTTGGTTTTAAGTAATACAAATTGGGGGAAGGGTGCCGTTAAAAATACCGGTAGCTGGAGACTCCGCAGCTTACACTATATGGGAACCTGCTTACTGGTCTCTCTGCTCCTATACACTTCATCATACTTTCCAGACAGGTAAGAAAAATGCTAACATCTAAACCAAATCAGTTAGTACTTAGACCTTTTTACTTCCCAGTATCCTCTGCGTTTCACAGGAGTTAGAACTCCTGCCCCTGTGAGAGTTCTGTCCGATCTTACCCCTACCTCTTTCTAGAGTTCCTTCCTGAATTAAGGGTCTACTGAATTTCCACTTTGTGTCAGGAACTGTGCTATTTTCTGGGGTACTGTGAAGGAATGGAACCTCCTCCCATACTGAGAGCTTGCACTCTAGTAGTGGAATGTACAAATAATAAACAGGCAAAAAAAAAAAGCCAAGGTAAATAATTAGAGACAGCAATGTGTGTGACATAAGCAAATAAAGTGTTAGGCTCTCAGTACCTCTTAATTTCTGACGGCACATACAGTAATATATAATTATTTGATTCATTTCACTCCATCTTTACCACAGGAGCTCCATAGGCCATAATCATGCCTGGATTGTTCACTGCAGCACCTAACCACCTAGCACTGAATTCACCATGTATCCACACTTAACTGTAAAATGAATAAGTTATCAGTAGTATCCACTTTAATTTAGGAATAAGTAAAATGGCATCTTGATGTTATTAAAGGTCAAAAAAGAGTCAATAGAAAAAGAATCTGAGTGGCATACTCTTTAAGTCCCAAATAAGCATATGTTTAGAATACTGATGTTTGCACGGTGGTGGTGGTACACACTTTTAACTCTGGCACAGGGGAGGCAGAGGCAGGTGGGTCTACAAAGCCAGTTCTAGGAAAGCCAGAGTTACAGAGAGAATCTCTGTGAGGAAAATAAAGAGATACATAGATAGACAGACAGACAGACAGACAGACAGACAGACAGACAGACAGATGTGATGTTTTGTTTGGTGATAGTCTCCTGTAGCTCAGGCTAGCTACTCAAGTATTGACCTTGAGTTTCTGATCCTCCTGCCTACCTGGAGTAGATTATAAGCCTGCATCATGACTCTTCTGTGGCACTAGGGAATTGAACTCAGGGTTCTATGCTTCATGGGTAAGCATTTTACAATTGAGCTACAGCTCCTTCAAAATATTTATTTTTAAAATTCAAAAACCAGTAGGACAGAAGAGACAGCTCAATGGGTAACAGAGCTTGTTCTACAAGCAAAAGGGCCTGAGACATGACTGCAAGTGCCTACAACCTCCACACGGCAGGTGGAGGTGGGCTGTAACAGACAGATCCTGAGAGCCCTCGGGCCAGACAGCATCTCTGAAAGATAACAGTGCACACCTGAGCATCTGGGTCACCGTGGGACAAACCCACCCAGTCTCAAAGCAAGAAAGATGACAGCAACACAGGAAGAAACATGAAGATCTACTCTGTCCTCTATATGCATACATACACTAGTATGCACATCCACACTCATAGAATTCTCCATACACTCTCCATGGAGCACACACATATAAATCAAGTGAAAAAGCACTAACACTGTAGAGATAGAATCAAAAAGATCAGAAGTTCAAGACCATTCCCAGATACATAGTAAGTTTGAGGACAGTTTAGGCTATATGAAATTTTTTCTAAATATATATATATATATATATATATATACCAACTATGCTTTTAAAACATAAGTAGTTGGTACCTAAAAAAGACTTGAGAAGCCTTCCAAGTTCACTTTTGCATAAAAAGTTTGAAAAATACCTAATATTTGAACATAGTTGTCCAAGAAAAGTATTTTAAATTCCATCATCAGATGAGATAGATTTACCTCCATATTTTGTTTTTATTTTTGTTTTTCTGAGACAGGGTTTGACTGTGTGGCTCAAGATGGCCTGCTACTATGTAACACTGGTGGACCTCAAACTCACTGCAATCTCCCTACCTCAGACTATGCTACAACAAGGGCACTGTTTACAACAAGAAAACCTGGTTTAAAATCAAAAACAAAAACTGCTATAGGTTCTAGGGAATCCTAGCAACTCTCTGGCACTCTATACTTACATTTCCTTTGGCTGTATCATTGTTAGAATATTATTTTGCTATAATTGCTCAGTAATTTGACTAAATATTTAAAAATATCTCCCAAGAACTGAACCTATATTTTAAACATCTTAAACACTATGTCCTTCTAAAACTAGACTCAAAGATTACAAACATATGTTAATGTTATTCTGAAGCAGCTACTATGTTACAGAGTGTATTTCATTTAATACAACTTGGTTTATATATTTGAAAATGTAATCTCAGAGTTTTAGAAACTTGCCAAGCTCTAATAACTCATCTATTCCCAGCCATCTTGGAATGTGTTAGATTACAAATGTGATGTGCCACCTAAAACTCATAAAGATGTGAGCAAAAGATTTCTTCTTCCTAATGGAAGTAGAGTAGAGGCAGAGTTTCACTCTGAAGCCTAAGCTGGCTCAGAACTCACTATGTAGCCTACAATGGCCTTGCAATCATGGCAATCCTCCTGCTTCAGCTTCACAAATTCTGGGATTACATGATTGAACCACTACACTTGTAGTATTTGTTTTGTTTTGTTTTGTTTCTCTGTGTAGCCTTGGCTATCCTGGAACTCACACTCTGTTGACCAGGCTGGGCTCTAACTCAAAGAGATCCTCCTGCCTCTGTCTCCTGAGTGCTGGGATCAGAAACATGTGCCACTGCCAGACAAGTGGGTTTTTGTTTTGTTTTGCTTTGTTTTTAGTTTTTAGTATCAATCTTATGAAAGATAAATTTTAAAATCAGTAATCCTAACTAGGAATGAAGGCTTAAAATGTTTAAAGCTCCAGGCTTTGTAAGAGGCATATTTTATTATAATATATAAAGAGTTGACATCTTCTAAAACAATCTGTCCCCACATGTGCAGCCAGTCCTTCTAGTTACTGTCTTCCTGCTTTGCATGTGCTTGTTTCAACAACACTGGAAAATAAAGTTATACCAGTAATATTCTAGACAATTAGAGAACTGTTTGAATCTCGGCCAGAAGAATGGCCTGAGGGACAGATAGGCTTCAAGCATGAATAACACATACAAACTTCATCACACACCTTAGTCTACTTGAGTACAACAGTAGTGCAGTAATGAAATGCCTCACAACAACTAAAAACATAATCTAGATAATCAATAAGAGTACAATTGTAACTATTAGAAGGTAACTATTATTTAAGCACCAACATTCAGAGCCATTAATGCTCAGAATCATTACTAGACAACACATGGAGATGGATCCATCAGTGTCTCCCCTTGTAAAATATCATTGCATTTTCTCATGAATTTTAGTACCCTTTTATTTTTCTACATTTACATGTGTATCCTCATTCACATTTGCCATCTAAATCCATAGTCACCTAAGACACTTACTTAGCCATACAATTATGTTTCTATTTACTTCTGGCTTGTTAGTTCTTTACTACTACTTTTTAGTAATGCCTTCGTCTAACTTCATCTTCACATTGTTACTCTGTTCTGTACTCCACATACAAGGACCTGTATCATCCAGCCCAGCCTCACCTCAGTTCCTACTCTTCCATCTGAATCTATATCCTCAGTTGAGACTGTATCTCTCTAAGCAAGCAGAGCATTCTTCAACACACCAATCCTTCCCTCGGATTAGGTCAGAAATCCTCCATCCCACCTTGTCTTCCAGTCATTCTCAAGTTCATGATCAAGTAACACCTGTGTTTCTGAAGCTCTTTTGTGGCTTTTCCTTCACATTCCATAAATATCCTTTTAAATGTCCTTTTAAGACCTTGTATTCCCAGGATTAGGACCAATTTCTGCTAGAAGCATTTCCTGAGTGAAAAACTCTGAAATCTCCCAAATTCAAAATGGTGCTAAAACAGAATTAGACTAATTTAAACAACTGGGCCAGAGGAAAGAGAGTTCAGAAAGTCAAGTCCAAATTCTCCCCTGAACAGTCTGCTCTCTACCACACGCACTGGCTCATAATCTCTGCTAGAGGTTAATTTTATGGCCATATTCTTCTGCGCGTGGGTTTCTGGTACGTTTTTCCATCTCCTTCAGACAGTACAGGGCAAACGGAATAAGGGAATTGATGAACTAGATCAGTGTTTTAACAATTACAGTCTTTTAGTTGGTCACTGACTCAATGGAGCATACTCAACATTTTAAATGTAATTTTTATATATATATATATATGGGTGTTTGGTCTGGATGTAAGTCTGTTTACCAAGTGCATGCCTGCTGCCCATAGAGGCCAAAAGAGGTTGTCAGATTACCTAGGACTGTGAGCCACCATGTGGGTGCTGGGAATTGAATCTAGGTCCTCTGGTACATCAGCCAGTGCCCTTAACTGCTTAGACATCTCTCTAGCCCTAATACTTATCATTCTTAAAAATGAAACAGAATATAAAAATAAATAAAAGTATCCTTCCTATACACAGTAATTCATGAAACTTTAATCTTACATACACATAGAGACACATGGGAAATAAGTCCTGATACAATGTATAATTCTCATTGTGAATTATAGTTTAAAAATTATGAACATGACTGAACTTGAAGATATGGAAGCATCTTTTGAAATCTACACAACTGAAATTCTAATAAAATGTTAAGTGAACAGAACTTTAGGATATCAAAACAATCACTAGCAAAATGTTTTTTCTTAATAAGATGGCACTATTGCCAACTAATCCTCAGAATCAGAAAGCTTTAAGTGGCCATCTAACCTGAGTTCAGTACTTAATAACATAAAAGGAAATGTATGCACCAAACATGCAAAGACATTCCATTTCAATCACTAAATAAACATTTTCAGAGCACCTACTGCGTGTCAGGGTTGACACTCTTAAAAAACGAAAAAGCAAGGTAAGCACTGTAGTTTAAAGAGGAAATGGGCAAGTGAACATTTGCAGCAATTACTGAAGCTAAGGTCACTCAGAAAGTGTGAGTGAACAAAAAGCTACTACCTCAATAGTGGTTAGGTGGCAGAGAAAATATTTCTAAGGATAACACTTCTCAGTCTTAAAAAAAATTATAGGAGTTAGCCAGGTAAAGGAGGAAGAACAACGCTCACAAACTCTCAAGGCACTGCATTCTGAGTCTATATGACTGGAGCACTGAATTCATGAGAAGGAAGACTGACGACAATGTAGGAGAGCTTGCCAGGCCCTCCTGGAAAAGGAAGGTGGACCTCTGTGAGTTCAAGGCCAGCCTGGTCTACACAGTTTTCCACGCCAGTCAAAGCTACACAGTGAAACTTGTCTCAAAACAAACACCTAAATCCACTAGTGCTCACGTGCCACTTCTTTATCAAACCACTCTCTAAAATGGGCATCATTTTGTAGGTAAGAAAAACGGGGCACAAGAAAATGAGGTCAAAGGTGAAGATGTGAACCCTGTATAAACCAAGGAAATCTAAGTATTGAATGCATAGCTTTAACCACTATACCAAGGTTAGAAAAAGCAGGCAAAAAAACAAATGATGAAGGCCCCTATATGTCACTATGCTAAGGTAACTAAGTCAGTGAAAGATTTTAAGCAAGAATGGCATTCATTCATTAATTGTTTTTAAAAGACAAGTTCTTACTATGTAAACCAAGCCAGCTTAGAACTTGCTGAGATATCCCTGCTTCTGTCTACCCTGTGATAGGACTACAGGCATATATACTACATATCCAGCCTCAAATTTTTTTCTTAATGAGAACAGTTTGGGGGGTAAGTAGTAGCTTGGGGAAAAAAAACACATAACTAGCTAGTCTTGTTTGAGAAGATGTTAGAGTTTAGGTAGGAAAGCCTGAGAGATGAGCTAGCACCAGAACCCAAGTATAACCACAAGGACATTTTTGTTCACTAAGCATAAAAATCTCTCAAATTTTTTTCCTAGGCCGACCATTCTATCAGTTCAAAAATTTCAACCTCAGAAAAGAACATAATTCTTTTAAGTCCCTTTATTACACAAAGCATAAGCACTAGATGCACAGATATCCATGAAAGTGACTAAGGAATCTGGTCAAGAATGAGAGAATGTCAACTGCTATCTACAACAGTTTTCTTGCCTTCTTCCTCTATACTCTATTCCTGGAACTTTCATCTTCAATAGTCAATTTTAAATCAATGTTCTGTCTAGACATGACTGTTATAACCTAACAGAATTAAATCTACCGCAGAGGACGTCTAATATGGGCCCATCAGTGGCAATAAATCCACTCACAGGTCTAGTCAAATCTTGGCTTAAACAGACAATGAATGAATAACAATAAAAGATTTTTCAAAGGCAGTGAAGAGTTAAGGAAAACTCTGAGTATGAAAAGGAAAGTAAGAACAATCTGAAATTCAAACCATTTGATTCGAAGTTAAAACCAGGGAGGGACACTATGTATTATGTTATGCATGATAGTTCAAAATGCAGCAAATGAAAACACAGTGGGGAAAGACTGGGAAGAAACTGGAGAGACAGCTCAGCAGTTAAGAGCACTGGCTGCTCTTCCAGGGGACCAGTGTTCCATTCCTAGTACCCACATGAAGCCAACAGCTTGTCTGTAACTCCAACACATGCACACATACCCACATGCAGACACACATATCAATATATAATTAAAAATAAAAATAATTTTTTAAAAAGACTAGCCTCAAACATTCTAGATTCTCTTCTGAATGGTGTAATACTACATATTTTAAGAGTGTAACTGTAATTCTCATCTTGCCTAGCTAGATTTAACTTTCTTAACTTAAGAGTTCAAAACCAGGTATTTATTAATTACAATCAGGATTTAACCTTAAAAAGGACAAAGGTCTTTAAGGGACTACAGAATAGTACTTGGTGTGTCCTAAATGAGCAATCATAACTAGAAGCCAGCTAATTATTACCAAAAAATGATACACTCAAGAAATCATTTTTAAAATGTTAAAGTTAGGTAAACAAGATATACCCTTGGAATGATTCAGGGAATGCATTTATTATATCTGCATGATATAAACCTTTCAAGCACTAAGTTTAGCACACACAGCCCACAGCCATGCAGCTATGGGATGTCAATAAGGATAAAAAGGAAAGATCCTAAGAGGTGAGTATTATGAAAGAGAATACCAGATCAAAAATAAATATAGCTCAACTTGCTATCATGACCACTTATTTGTCATGTCCATGAGCATCAGTCTTCATCAACAGTCAGCAAAACACTGTAAAGGAAGAATATCAGGGTGGAACAATACATACAACTAGAACTTATTTTCCTAATTCAATCATTCTAAATTTAAAAGACAATGAAACTCTAACAGAGTCACCTGGAGATCACCAACCTCCTGCACTAGTAACACTTAGATGACTGAGTTTAATAGGAGGGAGCCCACAGCTCTTTAATATAGTGAGGCTTTTTTGTAAAAATGTATTTATTTACATATATGAGAACGCTGTCTTCCTATAGTTCTACATGACAGAAGAGGGCATAAGATCCCATTATAGATGGTTTGGCGCTACCATGTGTTGCTGGGAACTGAACTCAGGACCTCTGGAAGAGCAACTAGTGCTCTTAACCATGAGCCATCTTTCCAGCCCACTCCTCATATTAATGCTTTTAAAGCTTAAGAATTAAGAAAAAAAATGGTTTCTCAATGTGAGCACTGCTGACATTTTGGGCTCCATAACTCTTTGTTGTGGTAGCCGTCCTGTACAGTATCCTGTCCTGCCTTCTACCCACTAGGTGCCAGTAGCATCCCCTCACCAGTTTTGACAAAAATCTCTCCAGATGTCTCCGGCAAGAGACAAAAATCACTCCACCATGAGAAACACTAGCTCAGATCATAGACAGAAAAAAAAATTCAAAATGGGAAGAGAGAGGGAGAACTTGTTTTGGTTTTTCAACTGGTCTGTATGTTTTGGATTTGATCACATACGTGTAAGAGTTTTCTGCCTTTAAGAAACAAAGCACTGGGGCTGGAGGCATGACTTGGCACTTAAGAGTACCAGAATTCAGTTCCCAGCACCCACATAGGCAGCTCAGAACTAATTCCAGGGGATTTAACACCTCTGACCTCCATGCATTCAAGTCCACATACCCACATGCAGACACATACCTACACATAATTAAGACTAGAAATCTCCCTCCCGAAAGAAAGAAAGAGAGAGAGAGAGAGAGAGAGAGAGAGAGAGAGAGAGAGANAGAAAGAAAGAAAGAAAGAAAGAAAGAAAGAAAGAAAGAAAGAAAAGAAAAAGTATTTACTACCTATCACTTGCTAGCTAACATTCAGAAGTCCTGGGCTGTCCTATCAGCTCTCCTTCCAGCCAGTGATAACTAGCTATCAATACTCTATTTCTGCTCTTCTTTCTTGAGTATACTGACCATGCTGCTCCCAGTTCACACACAATCCAAAAGAATCCTCAAATTGAGGGCCACTCAAGTACCACAGGAACTTTAGCACCCTAGGTGGGATAAACCTCAAAACTGTGAAATTTTAAACTCATCCTCACATTTTAATGAATTGTAAGAAAAGACGCAAATTAACCATGATGTTTCAAAAAGTAAGAAGCAGATTTGTGTTTTGAAACAGACTCTGAAAAAGGATAAAGAGGAATAAAAAAATTAAAAATCATAGGGAATCTGAAGGCATTCCAGGATGAGGGCAAAACTTGAAATGTTTCTTCTGGAATGAGAGCAAGGAGGAAATTATACACTTGGCCATATCCTACAGGAATAGTCTGCATAATCAGTCTCCACAGCACATACCATGGTGGGATGGAAGCTGAAAAAAACCAGACCACAAAACACTAAAAAAAAAAAGCAAGGATCTGTCTTTCCTGAACACCTAGAATAAACACATTCCTTACTACTGTTTCCCATTTGATTTTAAAGTCAGATACCCAGAAACAAACTGGTAATTTAGTAAATTACTTAATTCTAATAAAAATAGCCACCCTCTGCTTCCAGTGCCAGATTACACATTACACAGAAAAATCAATTAGAAAACACACACACACATACACACACACTTTTTCAGAGTGCATTTGCCTTGTAACAAAGTCTTTTTACAGACATATCAGACATTTTAAACAAAAAAAAACCTTAATGTATCAGTATGGAGTATAGCATTTCAAATTATTTCAATGGATTACCTATATGTTCTGTAACAACAAAACCACTCTATTTCAAAATTTTCACTATTAACCTGCAAGCCCAGAGAAAATAATAGTGATCGGAACTACTGTTCAATTCTTCTTGCTCCCAAGGCAAGCAGGGGAAGCTGTAAGACCTGTAGTGTCAGCCTGCTTTCGCATGAGTGATACCTTGGGGCTGCTCAAGAATCACCGCCTTCATCAATTAATGAGACTCAGGTGGGTTTGGGAAAGAATAATGTCTACAGTCCCTTGATCGGTGGCCATGATGCCCCTCCTCCTCGAGGGCAGATCAGAAAAAAAAGAGCTCTGCCCTGGAGTTCACCAGCCAGACACAGAGGGTCAGAGGGAAGAAAGAGTACGATGGGAGTGAGAAACGACAGGGTTAAGTCATTTCACAAAAGCAAGATGTTTAACATTATCAAAGCCTTCATCCGTTTCAGACACCATTGTTTCGCGTGCTCTCCAAACCGAGCACAAAAAGAACTGTCCGCCTGCCTTAAGCATGTTCCTTCTTCCATTTAAACAGACATGATTCTTTTGGTTAATCTCTGGCAATGATCGCCATTTCACAACACATTCAGCCCACCCGGAACTGATCAATACCACTACAGACATAAGACTAGACTTTATCCATTTATTAACCACAAGGAAATGTACCATTCAGCAAAATTCTATACATTACAAAAGATTCTATTAAAAGGGGGTGGGGTGGGGAAGATGGACACACACAACACACACACACAACAGAGAGGTACACAAAGAAAAGCCTAGCACCTTCTAATTTCCCTGTGACATAGGAGGTAATGACACAGCCACGAAACCTGTCAAACTGTACCCCCCACCCCTATTCTTGATCACAGTCTAGTAGATATACACTGAATATTTACAATGAAGGCATTCGTTGTGACTTTTAAAGTGTTCCATCCCTCAAAGAACTAACTCTCCTGCTAAGTGCATCCGCACACCTTGCAGCTAGATGTGGGCATTTCCAGAATTTCAAGTACAAAAGCCTAGACTTATTTCAACCACTGGTTGCAGCCACACAACGTCCTCACATAGTCAGCTTTTTTTTTTAGATATAAAATGGCCAGAGGATTTCCTAACCTCGAGCTAAAATACATCTCACAAGAACAGTCCGTTTAACAGTGAGCACAATCTCACATGCCCTGTTCTGAACGGAAAACAATGCGTCGGTACGAGGCGTTGAAAAGAAGTCATCGGTAGGTAAGCAGAATCTCCGACTAAAAAGAGCACCCAAATGCTGGGCGAACGCCAGCACACACCAACACACAGCAGCACACCTGTCCTGCACGGGGTTATGGCTAATACTCCGACATCTCCAACTATTTTTAACACTACTGGACAATGAAGTTGGAGAAGACGTGAGAGGAGACCTAGATTAAATTCCTGATAGGATGCATTGTTTCTCACAGTCAAAATTAAACACCAACTCACTCGATCTCTGTCTCGGTATTCACCGGTGAAGCACTAATTAGATGTCGACCAGAACCGGTCCTTGTTTTGGAAAAGCTTAGGCTAAATGACATTTCGGAATACTCGTTTTGGGTCTCAACCTTTACATAAATTTTCACTTGTGGTATTTGCGGCTTAACAGCAATCCAACCAGCGCTGTCATCGAGTGTTATGGCCACAAACCATGACTTTCTCACTTCCACAACAACACAGCACTCAATCTATCAGTTCGCCAAACCAACCCAAAACAAGAGGGATTCATGGAGGTTTCCAGATTATCAGGGCTGCGGAGTCGGGCGCGGGAAAGCCTCGGCCGCCCGAGAGCTGCCCGGCCGACTACCGCCGGCCACAGCCCCGCCGCGCCGGCTCCTCCACCTACCTGAAGAGCAGGAGATAAGAAAGACGGCGAACGCCAACTTTGCAGCAGCTCCCATTTTCCCGAGGCGCCGGGGAAGCCGTAGGAAGTTCTCGCTAGATATCCAGTTCCCCGGGTCTTCCTCAGAGACAAACCTCCTGGTGTAAAATCAACCGTCATAAAACATATTCGGAAGCCCCGAGACGGGGGAGGGGTGGGGGGTTGGATCAAAAAACGTTCACGGGGTTTGGAAAAAAAAGCACAACAATTTTTAAAAAAAAAATGTAGCACGGAGGGAAAAACCGCCACACACACGCACAACACGGAACCAAACAACGAAAAGCCAACAACAACAAAAGCGGGTTGAAATCACTGTCAAAATCACTGTCAGCTCTGCTCGCCTCTCGCGTCTCTGCGA
>LOJH01029795.1:761-17309 GCA_001685095.1 Ellobius talpinus
GGGAGGGAGGGAGAGAGAAAGAGAGAGAGAGAGAGAGAGAGAGAGAGAGAGAGATCAATGGTAGCAAGACAAGAGAGTATTTCCTATGTTTTAAAGGCAGGAATTTGGAAAATATTATATAGTTGGTCATTAGGAAATTTGGTAGGTACACAACCAAGCGCATTTGTATCTTTTTCTCAAACACGTAAAATTAGTGAATTTAGGAATATACTGCTGTGGTGATAGGGAATTAGGAAGGAAGTTTGTTCATTTTATCTTGAAATTTGGTCATTATTTCAATTAGATGGCATATAAGTATATAGTTGAATATCATAACCACTTGTCCCATATGATTGTTAAGCTCTTTAAATGTGGATAACCTGGATTGAGATATATTGAAAATATACCATGACCACTAGGTTCCAAAGACTGAATATGGAAAGGGATGTAGAATATCCCTTTAAAATTTATTGTATGAATTATAATTATTTAACTAGTATCTTCTGTTGCTTTTGCAAAGTCTAATGTCATATGTAGTTTTCTAACTGTTTGGAATGTGTTTTTCTCTAATGTCAGAGTTGTTTAAGAGTCAGTTGTATCTCAAGCTACTCTATTCACTTGTGAGCACACACACACACACACAAAATGATAAAGTCAGAATTTATTTTTCCTACTATTGAGGAAGGACTACTGAGAGAGCTTTGGCTTTGTACAGGGCCCACAACCAAGAATTACAAAATGGGAATTGAACCAGAAGAATTCAACATCATATACCATATTCTTAAAGATAAAAATATGACTTTTAATGCAAAATACATTCTGTTTTCCAAGATTAAAAATAATTTATAGTATAAAAAACAGTATTTTTATATATTAAGTCAATGAAACTCTACTATTAAAAATAATTTATCATTTCTCTATCCTCCTTGCCAGGAGATATACTTATGTATAAGGTTTCTGTTAGGGTTTACATTCAATTTCTATTGCACACAGCTTTAATTCCAGTACTCAGGAGATAGAGGCAGTCCAATTTTTGCAAATTTGAGGCCAGCCTTGTCTACAGAGGTAGTTCTAGGACAGCCAAGGCTATATAGAGAAATCCTGTCTCAGAAAACCAAACCCAAACAACAACCAAACAAAAAACAAAAACAAAGCTTTAATACATGCAGGGCACTATAATTCCCCAGAAAAATAAATTTGACAACTGGAGGAATACTTTGTTGAGAACTTGAAGATAGATAACATGCTGGATTCTGCATCCAGTTTGATGGTGCAAAAATATGCAAAAATGTTAAGCATTTGGCACTGAGGCTCATCTAAGAGACTGATACCTACACTTTTATTTAATATTTTAAGTAATTATACAAGTTATACACTCATGCATCTAGCTAAGGAGGAAACAGAAAACAATTTAACTACATGGACATGTTTCAAACCTCCTAATCTATCTCCAAAAAGTCACTTTTAACCACTGAATTACATTGTTTCCTACTAAAGACAAATAAGTAAAGTTTGGTAATGAATGAAGGGCCTGCAAATCTGATATGAGAAATAACACCAGAAGGAAAGGATGTGCTTCTGTCAGCAAGCACAGGAAATTGTAGGAAAAATGAGGAAGGTATGTCATGTCAGTTTGGTGGAGGTATGGCTCATAAAGATTTGACAGTAGCAAAGAGAATGTTGGTGCTAGGTCATAGAAAGCACAGAAAATCAAAAGTAGTCTTGTTCTAACAATGATAACTTTATGATGATATTTGAATTATGTATAAAATTATATATAAAATTGACATCATTAATCTATTCTGAGTAACCATTAAGTAAGTATGAATAATTAGAACCAAAGATGTTATTCACATCTTTAATATTATATTATAATTAATGATCAGAATGGAGTAAATGCCAGTGAATATGGCAGTAAAAATGACACCTTTGAGAAATTTCATGGAGGCAGTCTTTTAAAATGTAGTGAGCATCAGGTGGTGCTGATGGGAGAGTATGGAAATTGAGACTTACATTCTGCCTGGGTTATAGATATTGGTGAGCTGAAAAGAAAACTGAAGGCCCATTCCCATTTTAGAGGGGCAGAATAGTGAGGATGGCCATGAAGCAACAACCAGTATTCAAGTGGAAAGCTGAGTCATGAATGGGCATCATACAAATAGAGAAGGACAATAAGATTTCAAGAAATAAAATTTCAAGAAAATGAAACATTGTATGTCAGGTAATTGTAGGAGGAAAATTTTAGTAAGTTTGAAAAAAACTACAGGAAAAGTCTGTAAGGATAAGACTAGAGAAAAAGTATCTCATGATATACATTATAGTCTATATAAATATTTAGGGTATCTTTGAAACATTTTTTAAAAAGAACTAAAACTTTCAAAGGAAAATTGATTAAATGAAAACAATGAGAGATTAACTTGAAAACTTCACTGTAACATTGATGAGAAAGGCTGATGCCTAGGACTCACACTGAAACAATGAAGTGGAGACATGTACAAATGTTTTGGAAAATTCCTGGAAATCATAGGAATTATGAGTTTTCTGACATGAGTTTCACTGAATGTAGTACATGAGAGGATAAAGGAGATATTGGTAAGGACTTCTAGGCATTGGGATGAGAAGAGAATAGATTGCTGTTCTATTTGCAGAAGTGAGGGAAAAGGTTTTCAGTAGGAAGATGATAGTGGTTGTGACCCCTTGAGAACAAGGGAGGTTTGTGAGGCAAACCTGCTTTGGTCTTCTTACTTTCCTTGCCATGTCCACTAATAGGTCTGTTGTCACTGTCATACCAAGATCCAACAGAAACTGACTAAAGAAACACAATTTCTATTATTTATTTCCTTTTAGTCTTATTTTACTATGTTGTGTGACTCTATTTGAAGAAATTATTAAGGTCAGAGATAAACTATCATGACAAATTTAGCCCTAGTTCATGGAACTATGGGGAATGGGAAATATGCAATCAATGGTAAGGGCTACGTGACTTTTTCAGCAGAAAAATAAAGCATAATTACCAAGAGACTGAAGAGTGAATTTTTAACAAAACAAAATAGAGGATTACTGCCACTATATACAGTAGCTGACACCATTAAAGTATATAACCAAGATCGTTAAACTGTATAATTAAAGCATATGTCTTGCATTGGAAGACATAGTTAGAACTCTTTATCTGGATTCAAATGAGGGCAATACTTAATACATAGATGTGAAAGGTTATTGGGAGAGAAATAATAACTGAAGCTGCAACATCATGTAGTAAGAAGAGGTCTCAGATTATGAAATCTAAAAGAAAGAGCAGAGTCCAGTAATGAAGATCAACAGAGTAGGGCAGAAAAAAAGGTCATTAATAATCTTTAAAAGTACAGTTTTAGTGAAATATGATAATTAAAACTATCACTTAACAAATAAGCATTAAGGAGCTAAGCATAGCTGATAAACATAACCAAGGACTTGCCTTTCCATTACATCATTTTAACAAGTGCCTTCTCTTAACTACTGCATGCAGAATATTCTAAATGGGAGTACTGTGATGATGGCAATTGTGAAGATGAATAAATAATTCTTTCTTCCTTAAAGAACTCCATCTCTATTGATATGGATATTAAACTAATGAGCCAAATGTAATACTACTCTCAAAGAGATACTGGGAAAATAAATAAAAAATAGATTATGTCAAATCTGATGAGAAAATTTAAAGTGCCACCCTGAAGAATATGTATGTTCTAGGATTTACATTGCTGTGATAAATTATCATGACCCAAAGAAACTTGGAGAGGAAAGGGTTTATTTCATCTTACAATTCTTGGGTCATACTCCGTCACTGAAAGAAGTCTGGACAGGAACCCAATGTAAGAGCCTGTCAACAGGGATTGAAGCATAAACCATGGAGGAATACTACTTACTGACTGGCTTCTTAGATTTGTTCAGCCTGCTTTCTTCTACAATTCAGAACCACCTGTTTAGGGCAAGCAATGCCCACAATTGGCTGTGCCACCCCACATCAATCATTAATCAAGAAAATATTCCAAAGACTTATACATAGAGGAATTTTCTCAATTAAGATCCCCTCTTCCCAGATATATCTATGTTTGTCTCACATTGACAAAAAACCATCAGGACAGAGTAAGAGCTCCCGAAGACAAATGAGCAAAGATGTGCATAAAACTAAAATAATGAGCCAGTGTGCATAAAATTGTATAAATTCAGTCTGACAATAGAAGGTAAGTTGCAGAGAACCCTTTGCCAAACTGAGAGGGAATACAGCTGAGTTCTTCTGGCAGTCAAGGATGTCAAGAAAGCCACTGAAAAAAGGAAGAGTGAAAGATCCAGATGCTGAAACTTATACTTAAAATGAAATTAGAATGCTATCGAGAAACAAAAGAAATGAAACCCTTTTGCGGGTTACTAGAAAATTCTAGTAATGACCACTAAGGTGCTGAATAATGAGGACTGTTGTATATTTTGAATGAATGACACACTCAATGGAAATTATGTGAGAAGAAGAGGAAAAGTCAATAGTGTCTCTGAATTTTGAGAGAGAACAATAGAGTGATAAGCATAGGAAAGGATTGAGTAGGACTAGAACTGAGACTCGTTTTGAGAGATTTTAAAGCTGAAAATATCATTGCTGGATCTCTTTCATTGATTGCCTTACATCTGACTGTGCACATAATGAACTGCAAAATGACTGTTTGGCTGAAGTAAAATTGATGAAGCTGACACAGTGACCAGTATGCTCTGTTATTCCCCACTCTCTTCAATCATAGACATATAGATGTGACATTTGATTTGAAGACTTATATTCAGAAGTAGGATTATTAACAACATGTATACAGTTTCAATGCTTCAAAGACAGATTTGTAAAGTTTATTATTATTTTCTTAAAGGTAGTCAGTCCACTCAGTCTTGAAGTCTTGCTCACTGCAGCTCAGAATACTGAAATCATAGGTTAAAGAATATAATGATGTTCTGATTCAGCTTAGAAAAACTAACACCATGGAGGATGAACGAATAGGTAAATAAAGGTAGTCTTAGGTTTGGCATAGACAAGATTCTGTAGATGAGAAAAAGAAGCCAAGGATAGATCAAATATTTCTTACAAATTATTGTTTTGCCTTCTGAGATTCTGAAGTTATATATTTTGCTTTAACTCTCTTTCTGGGATGTTAGTGATAATTATTTTGTAATATTTTACAGTAAAATTTAACGCATGATGGTGTCTACCTACAGATTTATGAGCACTGTAGATGTAATTTATTGTGATCTGTTTATTGTTTGCTGGAAGAAAATGGTCTTGAATAAACAGAGCACACCAGAAAGTACCTAGGTGAGCTACCCACAGCTGAAAAGCAATGCTCTACTACATGAGAACATATGAATTTACAGGTTATTCTAAGACACAAAAATCTATCAGAGGTATGTAGATCAGAAAAAAATGATTATTGGGGACCTCAATGGTCTATAAATTGTCTGAAAAGAGAGTCTTGCCTGACTAAAATAAGAAAGTCTGCAATTTCCAGGTATTTCCATTATTAACACTCTATAAATGTTTATGTTTCATGGACATTTAATATTTTATGTATTTATAGGATACAATGCAATGTTTTAAAACAAACTTACATTTGGAACACTATTAAATCAATCTAAATTAAACTTATGTTTTGTGGTGAAAATATTTGAAATTTTATACTTTACAGGGGAAAGGGAAGAGATTGCCAAACTTCTTAAAATTAGCTAAGGAAAAGCTTCTTGAAATGAGAGAGGGAGCAAAAAAAATGTAGATCCAGGAGAGCATGGCCATGAGACTGGTTGGGAAACTAGACCACATTTTATCTAGAAAAATGTAGACTACTCGTGTGCTTGCCTTAACTTGTAGACTTCAAATGGACACAACAGAGATAAATGCTTTAGATTTCACAAGATAAAGGACATTGATAATTAGACTTACTAAAAGGTGAAAATGTCTATTTTTTGTTAATGGAAGAGATTGAACTTAAACTGGAAAAATAATCTTATTAGGCAGGACATGCAAATACAATACTGATGTTAAGTTACTAATGCTTCCATAATTTGTTAGCATCCTTGTTCCTACTCTAGCAGGTTGAGCTTTGCTCAAGTAAGCATAATTCTTTGACAGTTATTAATTCAAATTCCACTTATTTAAAATAAAACTTGAGGACAGTACAGAAAGGAGGTAAGTTGGAATATCAGAATATAGCGTGGTTGTTAATGAATATTAACATAAAACCAGCCTTAATCTTTCTATGTGAAGGAGTGAATAACATCTTAATTTGTTTTATTACAGTAATCATTTACTGTTTACAGAAACTGAGATTTCAATTTAAATAATCCCATAGGCCCTTATATTTGAATGCTTCATCTCCTGTTGGTGGAAATGTTTGCAAAAGAGTAGGAGTGTGACCTTGTTGGAGGAGGTGGGTCACTGGGTGCAGACTTTGAGGCTTCCAAAGACTCTGGGTCTCTCTTGTTGACTTGTGGTTATCTCAAGATGAAAGCTTCCAGCTACTGTTTCAGTTCCATGCCTGACTGACTACTACCATGCTCCTATCTACCATGGCCATTGACTATCAGCCAGTGAAACCATACACCTCAAATTAAATGCTGTATAAGTTGTCTTGGTTAAGGTACTTTATCTCATCAATAAAAATGTAATTAAGACATTACATATTCTATTATATCATTTGTGTATGTAAAATTGCACAATTCAATATAATTTTATGCAAAGGAATAATAAAACAGAACTCCCCAGGACACTGAGCACTGCTAATATGTATATAAAGTAAGATAATGGAGTTTTCTCCATATAAATGTGTGTAACTCCCACACAAGTTATAGGTCAAATTTTAAATGATTTTTTTGGAGGCTGTGCAATATTTGCTTTTTTTAGTTTGATAAATATTAAAATAATCTTTGCAATGCAGGAACACAATCACATAAATTCTTACTGATATTTTGAGATTTTGTTAAAATTAGTCCTTTTGAATGCATTTTAACTAATACATAAAATGGCAAAAATTATGCATAATAATTGATTACCAGGTGACATTTAGGCACATATATGTGTTGTGTAATATTTAAATTATTTCAAACATCTTCCCTGAAACATTTGTTATTTCTTGATAAATAAACATGTTTGATGTATAGTACACAATTCATTAGTATAGTCTCCTCTGTCCAGTAACACAATTTCTTACATTTAAGTGTAACTTAGAGTTCCTGATCAGTCTCTGATAGCTCTAACCTTTCAACTTCTGTATGACTGTTTTATGTTACACATAAAGGTGAGGTAGTGTTATGCTTGCTTGTATTTCTGTGCCTGGCCTATTTCAGTTAATGCAACCATATTCATGTCCATCCATGCTTTTGCAAATGATGAGATTTCAGTCTCTTACAATGGCTAAATCATATTCCATTGTCTATATATAGTACACCTTCTTTACCATCCCTTAGTTGACATTTAATTTTTTTTAATTCCTGATTCTGTCAATACTATTGCAATAAACATGGGGATTCAGATATTTCTTTCACCTACTGATTTCATTTCCTATATATCAAGCAAAGTGAGACTGATGGGACAGTCAGCTGCAAAATGGTTTGATTTAATGGTACATTTCATTCCTTAGTTATTATTTTTTGTTTTTCTGTTATAGAAATTTTCTTTGATTGCCATAAAGCTTTAATTTCTTTTAATATAAAAAAGAATTTAGAAATGATAACAACATATTAAATAAAGTCATAATGATAAGAAACAAAATAACAAAAAAAATCCAAAACAAGATAGGATGGTGCATGCATGCGATCCTAACGTCTGGAAGTGATAGAAATAGGATGATCCAGGGGATCAAGATCATCTTTAGCTACATACTAAGTTCAAGGCTAGCCTGAGATACATGGAACATTGTCTTAAAAAACAAAATGAGGAGGAAAGGAGGAGGAAAAGAGAAAATATATCCATAAATAATTTTAAAATTATCACTTGAACTTTACTTCTCCTAACATTTTGAATCTCTGATGCTCCATTTTGTGTATTTCATGATCTCTCTTTCTTTCTCTCTCTCTTTCTCAATATATCAATCATTGCTACAATTCTTTCCTCATTTTAGCAATATGAGTGGCTTACACACCTTACATACAACACTAGAGCATTCTGATTTTTTGTATAATTAGTCTAATTTTTGTGTTTTAATACTTCTTACAATTTTTTGTACTTATTTATGTCTCCTTCTTGATGGCTAAAGGACTCCCTGTATGATTTCTTATAGGATAGACATGATGAAGGCATTCGCTTAGCTTCTGTTTGTGAATGTCTTTTTCTTGCTTTTGTTTTGAAAGGAAATCTTTGCTGAGTATATTCTTGGTTAAGAGAATTCTTTGTTGTTGCTTATTTGTTTTGTCTCCTTTGATACTCATGGAAATTGTGTGCTATTTTCTACTGGATTTTAAAGTGTCTGTTGAGATGTTTGCTTAATATTAATTATAACACCTCTACATATTATTTATTTATTTTTGTTTCCAACTTAATATTCTTCTTTTGATTGTTATTCCTTGGATAATTAGATAAGATGGCTTGAGGTAAAATTGTTTTCCTGGAACTGAATAGCTTGGTTCTAGAACACTGACTAGGAGTGGCATCAAGAGAATAAAGAAAAGACAGACATTGGGTTAAGTTAATTTTGAATGGTGACCTTTGACCTCACAATGCCTGCATATTTGCATCCTTCTCTAGGTTTGGAAAGTCTATTATGTTCTATTTGCAGAAATTTCTACCCATTTAGCAAACAGAAGCATCCCCCATGCTGTGTGGGAAGTCCTTCTGTATATGGGTTGCTTTTATGGGTTGCTTTTATTGTCTTGGCTCTACACATGGAAGAATAGAGATAGGCAGGGAAAACTAAGCTGACTGATGGGGAAAGGAGGAGGAGATGGGAGAAGCCATTTAGCTCCACCAGAGACAGATGTCAAATGGAACCTTACTGGTAAGCCACAGCCAGGTGGCAATGCATAGATTAATAGAAATGAGTTAAATTAAGATGTAAGAGCTAGCCAATAAGAAGCTAGAGATAATAAGCCAAGCAGTGATTTAATTAATACAGTTTCTGTGTGGTTATTTTGGGACTGAGCAGTCAGTAACAAGCAAATGACCTCCCACAACACCCATGGACCTCAACGCCATCAATATTTCCTTTGTTTTTGATACAATCTGAAAGGATTCATAGCTTGCTTTATTTCTATTCAATCTTTGTTGTTTTCTTCTTTTTGGTATTTAACATTGTTTCTCAATGTATGGGACTTAGAATCACCTATTAGATAAGCCTCACAGTGTGTTTGAGAACTTTTTACCAGAGTGGTTTAACTAAGCTGGTAAAGTACATCCAGAGTGTGGAAAACATCATCCAAGGGACTGGGTCTCAGACTGAGTAAAAGCAGGGAGGGGAAAACATGAACACCAGGTTTCACCTCTGTCTGTTTCTAGACTTCATCCACAGTGTGCCTGTTATTACTCTTCTGTCACTTACCTGCCTATCATCATGAACTGCATCCCTTGTTAAACTCTGAGTCAAAATAAAACTTTGCTTCTTGACAAGGGCTGTTTTGTAGGGGTTTTTCATGGCAACAAGAAAGATAGTAATACATCTAGTAAATGTGTGTTTTCCAAGTCTGTCTTCCAGCCCACTAACTTCCCTTCTATTTGATCTGTTCTTTTATTGATGTCATCAATCAGGTTTCAATATCAGTTACTATATTTTTAATTCAAAATTTTGTTTTATCTTTTAAATAGCTACTGTCTCTCCTTCAAAGTTTTCTACCATATTTAATAATTTCTCTGTATTTTCCTGAAGGACATTGAGTTCCCTTAAAGCAAGTGTTCTAAGGGACTGGAGAAATGATTAAATTGTTGAGAACACATGTTGTTTTTTGCAGAAGAGACCCAAGTTGGGTTTCAAACATGGGTTGTTTCACAACCAACAGTTATTCCAGTCCCAGAAGATCAGGTACTCTCTTCCAACCTCTGTAGGCACTAGGTTTCCACATGGTGCACATGCATACACACAGGCAGATCACTCATACACATAAAATAAAATAAATCTTTAAAAAATTAATTAAAAGCTCTTAAATTCTTCATCTAAGATTTACCCATATTAGTTACTTTATGTTCAGTGTCTGGTAAGTTATTTTGACTGTTAGGTAAGGTCATCTTTCTAAAACTTCTTCACGCTGCTGGTAAATAATTTGTCACCAGACCCATATCCCAGTTGCCATAGTACAGTTTTATCTTTGCTTTCTCAGAAACTCCAAACAGCCTATAACTTCTTCCTCACTAGACAGCACTATTAGTCCGTGCTTGCCACAAGGTTGCTTCATTGCCATTATTTCAACACTAGATGAGCCATTTTCAGTTCTGACCCAAATCTATCATTGATGTGCTGTTTAACATTCTCTGGGGAGTAAATAAAACAGTATATTATACCCACAACCTTGTCCCTGGAACTGGAGATAACACAAAGATCACAACCACAACACCATTCTTTGGTAGGACAGTATAGAATTTCCCCATCTCTGGGATGAATCATCACACAGGTTCCACACTATACTTGGTAACACCAATGTTGACATACTTTATCATATACTAGGCCTGAAGGCCCACACTGCCATGGGCTTCCTGCTTGTGTTCTTAAGGCCCACAGTTGGTAAAGTCAGTCATAAATAAGGTTGACCAAATACAGGTACAATTTCTTGGGCCTGCATACCTCCAGACCCGGAGGCACTGTTGATGGACACTGATGCGGAAACAGAAATTGTTGGGATTTGTCTATTGCTAAGTGTAACCCAGCAGTGAGCTTCACTTCAACACCTGCATTTACCACTCTGCCTAACCCCGAAAAAAATGCAATCTTGCTATATATTGTGCTGTCCAAGGATGGTTTTGTGGAGAACGAAGCTCCTTACCCACTGATAACTAAACTAAGTTTGGCAACATTTTAGGCCTGCAATTTTAAGAACCAGTGTAGTCAGGAACTGAACACAGTGGAACTAGAGATAAAAGATGCGAAACCATGAATCCCTTCTACCAGGACAGTTTTCATGTATCCACAGACGGTCCACAGACTCTGCCTGTGAGACTAGGCCTGTAAATAGGAACGTTTTGTTTCTTTACTGCTTTTTCTTGTTGCTAAGTGTTAGTGCAATGGGCCTGACACCAAACTTCAGGGCAAAATTCTATGCTACCTTTGGTGACCTGTTCCCAGCAATGAAAATCTCATTCCATCTTCTGCTCCCTGAGGTTGGGAGAGAGACCTGGTAGAGTCTGTCATTTGTCTGCCAGATATAGTGTGTCATTTGTCTGCACTTATAGTGTGTTGATGCTTGGACCTTCCTGTTGGCAAGATATTTGGGGCTCTGCTTACTTCTGGTTCTTAATTCTTAATTCTTAAATGTTTTATGGTGGGCCTGATACTGGCTTTCAAATCTAAAACTGTGAATTGAATTTTGTCTCTGCCAAGTGAGAAGCAGTTCTCTTCATTTTGATTGGTTGTTCTGGCAAGGGAGGAATGATGGGACAATGTTTTTTTCTGCCTTTGTCAATGCAACTTTTCTAACTATTCTACTAAAGTCAGACAACGTGGATGCAGACTGCTATCTGGGTTCTCATCTCTTATGAAGGTGGCTTGCATGGAGAGCTGTTACAATTTATAAATCAATGAAGAGATCATCACTAGGGAATCTCACTCACCTGCCAATTTGTCTGCCTTTGAAAATAGTCTCATAAGCATTTGACTGTGGCTGAACATATCATTAGAAAAAATGTAATTGTTAATATTTCATTTTGGTCATTCTTTAGTTTGCTTCAGATGGTTCTAATCAAGATAAACATTATACCTTATTTAAAAATAAAAAAGATTTGTCTTAGCTGATTTTAGACAACTCCAAATATCCATTTGTCTCAAAAGCTAAACATATTTTTATAATTCCATGTAAATGGAATGTAAACATATTCTTTACAATTCAATTCTTTCTCTTTATTTCTACATTATACAGTAAATCACCGTTACCATATTTAGCCCATTTGAACATGAAAATTAGAATTATTTCCTGGATTTATATCTGTTCAAGCACAACAATAACCATTTCCATACAGGTAGCATGAGATAATATAGAGTACAGATGCTTTAAGCCAGATAGTTCTGATTGAAATCCTGATTCTTCCATGTATGCTAAACAAATTTTCCAACTTATTTCAGATCAAAATTTCTTAAGTTTTTCTATACCTATTTCTTCCTCTAAAATGTAGACTAATTGCATGAGCTGAGACATTGCTTGTTTTTCCTTGTTTGATGTAAACTCACAGTACCAATTTCATGTTTGATTACAAGTTGCCATCCAAATCTAGTTTCTGAAGCCCTCATTCTTTCCAATCCACACCACTACCTTGCTTTGCTCTTTACTCACATGATGAACATTTCTAAATATGGAAGGGTTAATGAAAGAAATTTCAAGTAAGGTTTTTATTGTAAAGGCAAATGTAAGTATCTTGAGAAGGTTAAGAAATTTCAAGTAAGGTTTTTATTGTAAAGGCAAATGTAAGTATCTTGAGAAGGTTAAGACATTGATGATTCCTAGAAGGAAATGGATGCTATAGACAATAGGTTGTAAATAATTATGCTCTATATCCATGAAAACCTAAATTTTTGAAAAAGGTTAATCATTGATAAAACTAATCTAATTTTTGAAAAGTCATTCCCAGTTGGAGAGAAAATTAGTTATAAATTGAGATTCAGTGTTATAAATTAGTTGGTAGCTACTGCCACCAAGTGGTAGCTAAACATTTCTTCAGAGATTAACCCAATCGGCTTTAGAGGAAAATTGAGGGTTTCTTCCTATCCCATTGGGTCACAAACATCCAAGCAAGATATGATCTTCACAAAATGCTAAAGTGCTTTCAGTTTCTAAAACCACACCACTTTAAAATTCTGCTATAAATGAGACTCAGGACTGTCAATTTATTTCCCAGGAGGCTCCTCTAATACAAAAGTTAAGGGTATAATGCATTAAATACTGGCAATATTAAGACAAAAATCATAAAATTCTAAATTACTTCAGCCTCAGGTTTCAAAGGACTGGTGTGTATATAGATATCACTGCCACATACTTCTTTAATAATGTGAACAGGAAACTATTTGAGATTTAATACTCCTAGGTTAAAGAAGAAATATAATAAAATATATAATATAACATAATATAATATATAATATAATATAAAGAAGAAATTAAATAACATATGAATAAAGGTTAGCAAGAGCCTTTAGGTACTCAGGAAAAGTAAGCCTAATCTTTTATTATTTCGATGCCTATTTCAATATATTTCCATTTCTTTAAATCAAAGAAGAACTTATTGTCATTACTATTATTGCTGATATAGCAACCTAACCCATAAAGAGACTCAAAAGGTATACAGGAAACAACTCTGTTAGTCAGGACAGGGATATTAGTGATTTTTTCCTATGTTGTGATAAAATGCCATGACCAACAGCAACTTAAGGAATAGTCAGTCTATTTTGGCTTATAATCGCAGAGGGCTAAATGTTCATAATAGCAACAAGTAACCAGAGGAGAAATCTGCAAAACCACATGTCAACCACACCCAGAAAGCAGAGTGTGAGAAATGGATGTAGGGGTGAGGTTATAAATCCACAAAGCCCATGCTCAGTAATGTACTCCATTATCTCTTCTAAAAAGGACCACCAACATGAGACCAAATGTTTAAATATTTGAGATTTTAAGTAACATTTCTCAGGTAAACCACAACAACAAAATTTTTTCTATGACTTTTGTAGCCCCAAAAGGAAATGCACAGTGGGCAGACAGAACTGAAATATTTTAGGATTGAAGTGTATGTTGCACTACTAAGATTTCTTTCTGATAAGCTTCCAAGTAAGGCAATTGAGCCTGCATTTAGTTTTTGTAACTGTATTATGAAGAACATCAATTAATATTTGTGGACTGTGATCTAAAATATGAAATTTATATGTAGATGCAAATTATACAATCATACACAATAGGAACTATAAGAATTATTCTTTATTAATAATTTTAATTTAATTATTTAATTTTAAATAATGTTATGGTCCTCAGTTTTGCTAAATCTGGCATTAGATAGCCAAAAGTCTTAACTGAGTAGTACATTCATACATTGATAAATTCTTTACTAACATCATAACAACAGCTGTCCCAGGACAGTTCAGGGACCTAAAATACCATTTGTTTTATCAGATATAAATTACACAGAATCACATATAAATTACACAGCCTCCTGACTCTAATTCTTTGAAATTTGAACATCCATCCATGGAGCAAACTGCAAACAAATAGAATGTCAGTATATCTCATAGGATTTGATTCCAACTCCATGTCAGAGTTATTCCAGTCTCATCTTCTAGCCAGGGACCAATTATTCTTCCCTTAAACATTTCCAGTAAATGAAACTGATGTACTGTAAGAGGGAGCCCAGTCTACAGTACAGTCAAATCTAGTCATTAGAATGTATTAGAAATGAGTTCACCTCTCTCTATATGCAACTCTTCTCCATTGCTTTTAGATACAGTATTGAGATACAAAAACAATAGGTGACATTCTGGACCTATATTTCCTATATCAGTTGACTACTAGATTTTGGGTAGAACCCACTTCATTTAATAGCACAAAAATTCATAATTTTGACAGACTATTATTTATAAGTATTTAATTTCTCTAGACTTTATTTTAATAAAGATATTCAGAGTCATTTGACTCTAAAATATCAAATCTGTATAAAACTCATAAGGGATCAAAAGAGCCATCCTTGTGTTAAAATAAAAGAACTTTACTGATCTCTGGCCTATTGTCTCCTAAGACTTGATAACATCTTTGGATCTTCATACTGGATCCTCTGGCAGGATGTGGCATAGGAGCAGGGCCTGGATACTAGATGGATGTGTATCAGGAAGTAGATAGGTATTTCCTTCTGTTAATTTTTTCTTGTGTTTCCTCTTTTTCCCAATAATATTACTTTTAAATTAATTTATTAAGGAATCAATTTAAAGGTATTTATTTGATGTTCAATTCAAATATACATAGCCAAGAGATACAACAGGAAGCTAGAAGCTAAATATGATATTGCATGTGAGGGGAGAGGAGAAACATTCTCCATGAAGTAGTTAACACCAAGGTGATAGGCATATTTATGTGACAGCCCTTGTCACAAGAGAAATACCCCTTCAAGCTTTCAACCAAGTATACATTATGTACTATCAAGGAAAATCTTTTGACAAGATCATTGTCGTGTTACCTCTGGATTGTTAAGAGGTAACATGAAATGGAACAAGTGCACAATGGGTGATAATGTGGGAATATCAAACTTCAACTCCCATTAAATATTTGACACTGAGTTGCTATGTGATTTTTGGCATCTTCATTTCTCTACCCACACATAAAAACAGTAAAATATGTTTTTGCAGTTTTCTATAGTTGTTGGATGAGAACTCAGTCAGTGTTGCAAACTTGAAAACCCAAATTATGGAAACAGGAGAATTCATTTAAAGAGAGAATCAAAGTTATTACCCTTTAGGATGTTTTAATGGGAATTATTTATAAAAGAACTGGATGATGAGGGTAAAGTCCATATTCTGAGATATCTTGTATATTTTCTTTCTACAAGGCTAAAGGATGGAGAAAGAACTGTTTGGTTTTCCTTCCAAAGCCATGTCACATTCTTTAATTATAACCCCATTTAAATAGATTACCACATTAATATTTCTTTCTGTAACTTTTGTGGGTTTTTCACTAAATGCACAACTCAACTCCAGGAAACAGGAAACCTGTCATGCTAAATTTTTTGGGGTTATGTGAGCCAACACCTATTATATAGCATGTTTTAGCTGTGAGCTATTTTTGAATGGCTGTTTCATCTCCTCCTAATACTGCTGAGTGACAAATGTATAGTTCTCTATAACTTCACTGGAATGACTAAATTGCTGAGTCATGAAGAAATGCCCTAGTGAAAGGCTAGAAAAGAAGGTTCAGAATTTGCAATGTTCCTCACCCAGAGGAAGTTAACGATCACGTTAGTAACACAGATTAATGAGGCCCCGAAACCATCATTAAGAGGTATTCTGAAACAGCTCAGAAATTTAGCATCCTTGCTGCATCCTTAACTTCATAAATCATCTGCCTCTACTGTGTTTCAGTTAAATCACTTCCTTCCAGAACCCTGTTTGTAAACTCTCACTCTATAGATATATTTCCCCAAATCTCCTAACTAGAAGAGTTTGGATCATGTTTTTGTAGGATATTATTTTAGAATTTTTGTAGCAAGGAGAAAATTGTAATTTCTTAAAGAAAATACTATTCTCTTTTCAATTTTGTAATTCGTTATTGTACTATTTGAAATGTCCCTTTTCCCCCTTTGAGATTCTTCCTTTTTAGATGCTCCTCATCACACTTTGTTGTCTGTAGTGATAGGGGAGCACGGGCCTGCTTTTCGTCCCTCCTGGCTCCCGCACGGCTAGCTTATAC
>LOJH01029796.1:0-7500 GCA_001685095.1 Ellobius talpinus
ATGCTTAAATAAATACAATTTATATGTTGTTATTTCAGGATATAAGCTAGCCATACGGGAGCCAGGAGGGACAAAAAGCAGGCCCAGTCCCCAATCACTACACACCATAGAGTTCATGTCCTCAAATTCAAGTCCCAAATCACGGTTCTTCGATGTAGAAACGACCCCGGCTACAGTTGCTCACCACATGCTGCTGGAACCTCTTCAACAAGCTGCTCAATCCCTCTCACAAACTGCTCTGATCCTGATCTCACATCCCAATATGCCCCACCTTGCACATGCGCTGGCCCTGGCCCACCCTTCCTGTGACTAAGTACTTTCATAGACCTGCAGTTTTCTGTCTTTATACAGCCCCACCTACCAAGTCCTTTACAGTCTAATAAACTTCTACCCATCCTTTACAATACATCTTAAATGCTGCCTGTTCATTGAAGCATTCCCGAGGTAGAGATTGTTGTCCTCCATTACCAGGTTCCAAAACTCTTTGGCTTCCCTACTTATCCCAAATGACAGAAAATCTAATTGATTAGGAAGAGTCTATCCTCTCTGCAATCTGAGCTGCAGTATAGAGGCCAGTCCCTGGCACGACTTAGTGCTTTGCTTGCTGAGTGAATTTATATGAAATAACTATCAAGTCTTTAAAAAAGCCTTAAACATCAATTTGGAAACTACAGCAGACTATAGATCCATTCATAACTTTGCAACTTTGTTGATCATAGCTAAATCATTCTCTGAGGACCACATTTAAAACTGGGTCCAGGCAACCACATAGCATCAGGGTCATCTGATAGGTTCACATAGGTCATTCTCCATACCTCTCACCTCATGAAGTGGCTGCTGATCTGTGGGAGCGGGGTGGGAAGAGGGGTGTTGTGATTGCTCCAAAGGACAGTTGGAAGTTGGCTGTCCCCAAAGGAGGCAGCAGAGTCCCTTTGTGATATGTCATGGGGTACACTAATGGGGTAAGGGCAAGCAGGAAGACACCAGTGACAACTCTCCTTGCATAGCACCTGCCATTTCTACCTTAGGGGTTCTGCAACCAAAGTGCAGGGTCTCTGTTCCTGAGGCCAGGAGCTCTGGTAGGGGAGGGGCCAGATGTGGGCATCAGATGTGTTGGGTCCTCATCACCTGTGCTAGGTAGGCAAGAACACACAAGTCTGAGAGGCCACACTTATCTAAACAAGGACCTCTCATATAATTATATAATATATACAGTGATTTTATATGTGTGTGTATATATATATAAAATCTAGAATACAATGTCATCAATGAAGTTCTAAAATACAAATAATACATTAGAATGTCATACCAGTAAGAACAGAACATAAAAAAAGCCAGAAGTACATCTAGATGATATTTTAGATTTCTTGAAATAAAATAAATTTAAATATGTGTGTATGTTATTAATGAAGTTATTATTCACCTACAGATGGACCATTAGAAATCTAAACTTCAACAGCTATTGTGACCATTACAGCCATCCCTACAACTAACTTTAATCTCCTATCCCCTAAATGAAACTCCAAGCCCATTTGCATTCTTTCCTCTCTTACACACCCACAATTCCTTGCCTTAGGAAACTGCTAATCCACTCTCTGCCTATAGATTTCCCTGTTCTGGATATTTCATCCAAATGGCCTCAGAGGATGTGGTTTTTGTGACTAACATCCTCCACTCAGTGGAATACATCAGTACTTCATTCCTCCTTGCAATGAAACCAAAGGGCACTATATAGAGAGAACACTCATCATTTGATGGGCATTTGGGGGTTCCCACCTGCTGGCTATTACGAAGAATGTGGCAGAGAGCATTTGTGTATGAGTTTTTGGATCTTCCTTTTCACGCCCCTTGGGAATGTCCTCAGAACTGTAACTGCTATGTCAGAAGGATCCTAGGTGCTAAGGATCTAAGGACATCAAGCATCTTTCCACATGGACTTCTTGCCCGTATTTATAGTTATTCTGGAGATTTTAGAGAAATGTCTATTTACACCTTTTGTCCATTTTCAAATTTGGTTGTTCATCCTTTTTGTCATTAAGTAGCAAGAATTCTTTACATATTCTAGAGAAACGTCCCTTATCCTTTCATGTATTTTCCCACTGTGTAGGTTCAAATGGTACCATTTGAAGAACAAGATGCTTACTTGTCAGCAACTACGACCCATTTTAATCCCAGCAGTAAGGAGGACGAGGCAGGAGAATCATGTGTTCAAGGTTAGACTTGACTACATGGTATGTTTGTTTAAGGCCATGGAAAGGCTATATCTCAAAATGACAACAACAAAAAACAGTCTTGGCAGAATCCTATTTATCTTGTTTTATGACTGTAAGTATGATGTTATGTGTAAAACCATTGCCTAACCCAGGAAAATCCTGTTTTCTGCAAGTTTTATTGTTTGGTTAGGTCTTAAATTTAGCTCTAGCATCTATTATGGATTACGATAGATGAGACTTAATATACAACTACTTAATATATTAGTATATTGTATTAGTTATAAATACACAAACCTCAGAATAATCTTCCCTCTCTACATGCTTCCTTCAAATGCCTATTATATGCCTGCCCTGTACAAGAACCATTGGGGTGAGTCCTGCTGTAATTTAGATCGAAAATGTACCCCAAAGGCCTGTGTGTTAAATGCTTAGTCCCCAGTCTGGCACTGTTGGATGCTGGTGAAGACTAAAAAGAGGAGTGTTATAGAGAGACTGGTGGTCATTGCAAGTATACCCGGAAAGAGATACTAGCCCTGCAGCCGCTCCACTGCCTCCCTCTTCCACTTCTCTCCTGCCTGGGGATAAACAGGTTCCTTTCACCTTGTTCTCTTGCCATGATGTCCACTTTTCAATTGGCTTTTGAACTTTAACATAGGCTCAAAAGCCAGAGGTAACCAACCATGGATGAAAACCCCTGAAACTGTGAGCAGAAACCTTTACTAATTTTAAAGATTCCTGTCTTGGACGTTTTGTTACAGTAAGAGAGGGCTAACAATCGCTGTCATTGCTTCACAGAACATAGACTCAATCTAAAAGAAAACTATAATGATCATGAGTACTGTCATGTGTAAGACCAACTACTAAATCTAGGCACAGCCCAAATTCCTTTCAAATAAAAACACGGAAAAGAGCATTTGAAATGAGTTTCCGTTTTACTGTGGGTGGCCACAGCCACGTGCATACAAAGCACTGGATACAGGACACAGCATAGTGTCAGCTCGTGGAGGGCCAGGTGCCCAGTGTGGTTGAGCATTTAGGACTCAGAGGGATGAAACTGGCCAGGAAGGAGAGCACGCCAGGAACTGGAATGAAGTGCAGCAAATTGTGGAATGGGGAAGCACAGAGCCAGCAGCAGGAACAATAGCTCAAACTCTGGGGCCAGTGCACAGGGGCAGCACTGATAGCACCCAGCCATCGGGGACACCGGCCACCTGTCAATGGAACCCCCTCATGTCCTGAGGGAAGCACCAGGACCCATGAATTAATGTTTCACTTTCCACCTGCGATGAGGTAAGCAAATTTCTTCCACCACAAAATTAGCCTTCCAGGACAATCTACAGCAGCTTGAGGGCAGGCGGGCACTGGCTCTAACCACACCCAGCAGCCTTAATTTTCCATCTCCTTCCCTCTTTGTTTGCTCTAATAAAAAGAAGGAAGTCGACTTTTGCAGTTCACTTTAAAAAGAAACCATTCATAAGGCAGGCCCTTGGTAGGCTGTTTAGGAAAGGGCCCTCTCCTGTAGGTAACCAAAGAAAACACTGAGCAAGAATGCCGGACACAGGATTTTACACACTTCATCATGGGAAGTCAGCCCACCCAGCTTGACAGCGCAAGAGAGGTAATCAAAAAATGAATTATTAAGGAACTGCAATTACGGAGCTACTAAATCCTCTTAAATGCTGGCAAAGCCTAATCCAGCATGGAACCTCACCAGGTGAGCAAAGGGGCAGAGCTGTTTCCCTCTGCCACACAGCACTCCATAGTTAAGCCTGAAGTTCCCTGACAGTCTTTAAGGCAACTGGTCATTCTCATCCATGTATACGAAATGTCTTCAGGAAGCAAAAGATTAATTAAGTTGATAGAAGTCTCAATGTTTATGAAGGCACAGGTTGATGAGGTGAAAGAAAGCACCACATACTGGGTGGGGAAACAGTTATTGAATGATAATTACCTTGAAAAAAATTTCAAACACATTGACAAGAAGTACCAGAACCAGCTCCAAGATCTAAGATCTGTGTTGTTCAAAAGTTTGAATGAAGAGAAAAGAAATTGTGACAAGGATGACATCACTTTAAATGGGGAAAATATTACAAAGATGGATGAGGGTGAACATGTTGCTAATGCAGGATGCTGGAGTGATCACAAGAGCTCCCCAGGAAGCCTCTGTAAATGATGCTGAAAGGAAAGTTGACAGGAACAACTCTGCCAACAGGCTGTTGATGTGCGGAGGACCAGGGGTCCGTTCTGCCCATCATGAGAGCCCTGCACACTGGCTTAGCATGATGTCCATGTGTGTGCCTTGTTCTTGACAGAAGGCTGCTGGGAATACTTAGTCTTTGCCTTAGTCCCCACCTAAGCGAGGCCAGTCACACAAAAAGCAGTTTTTCACTAGCGATCTTTGGGGTGGAGGGGAGAAAGCAGCTCAAACTGTCCTCACTTGAACTTGAAAGCTTAATGAGTCTTAGTGCCCGAAAGCTGGAGACAGGCCAAGTCAGTGGGGCCAACTGTGATTTGGCAAGAGAAACAAGAGAGAAACCTACAAAAAAGGCCTATCAAGTTCTTAACAGCCTGCTAGGGCCAGAATGGGTAACAGCAAAAGGACCTGAGTGTGCTAAGATTGGAGTGAGAATCTGGGTTGGTGAAAAAGCCCCAGACAAAGAGTCCAAAGATAAAGTGAGTTCCAACACCCTAGGTCGCCTCCATGTGATCGGCTTCACAGGGTCTTGGGGGGATCTAGGCTGCTCAGCTGCTCAGATCTGTGAACACTTAGTGAGAACAGGGTCACAGACCAAGCACAAAACAACGGAATTCTGAAAACATCAGTATGAAATTAATGGTTGACCCCTACGATGAGCATGCACTCCAGTTATCAGAGGACGGCCCCAATTGCCACTTGTTTCTGTAGCTCATCTATTTACCCTCTCCTTTCGGTGCCATCTTGGTTTGTAACTGTGGGGTCACTATATATTCCCAAGCCATCAGGTGACAGTGATCTCTTACTGCATGTTCAGTGGTTCAGGAAAGCACTGCATATGTTGCTCATATTACATGAAATCTTTGATAGTAGCCCACGGAGATGATGAAAAACACAAGGTACATCTAACACAGCCCGGGGGAGAAATGATCATTTGATGTCATTCACTGGCAAAGGCCCCCAGCGTCTCTTCTACTACTGGGGCAAGACTTACTCAGCCTGGTTTAAGCAGTATCTAGATAGGGAACACCAGAGGCTGTTCTAGCTTCTTAAAAGTCTCCTTAGTCACCTTAGTTTCCTTGACAACATTTTCCTGGTTTCCTCCTCTCAGCTCTTTGACAGCTCTTTTGTTCCCAACTTCCTCCTTTCCCTGGAATAAGAGAGAAACTCCCTCAAACTGAGATGTGTTCTGCTCCTTTCTCCAGATGCTACAGGGGTGCTCCAGATACTCCAGGGGTGTTCCAGATGCTCCAGGAGTACTCCTTCCCTGGGACCCTACTGCACCTAACAGCTGACCCATGCCATCTCACCAAGGTTCTATGATCTGATTTGAGTAGGCCAAATCCACTGACAGCCTCCTAAGCTGCAAGCCCTCATTTCCCAAAGCCCACAAGTCTCCCCCTTGGGTGGATTTCTATATCACAGACTTGACCTGCCCAAACTGAAATCTCAGCCCTTCTCCAGAAACAGAGGACCCTGACCAGCTGGGTCATTGACAACAGATAGATTGAATTCTTTTTAAAAGTCTATTTTTAATTAATGAACACACTCTACCCTGATTATTTCATCAATATTCTCATTTCTCCTGCTCTAGAGGTCAGACTTCCAAATCTTTGTGTGGCTCACAGGGCCCTTCTAAACCTGCTCTCCCTACCCTGCCACAGCTACTCTGATTCCATGCCTTGCTATTATGGAATAATCTTTTGTACACTGTAAAGATAGGTTGCTTTCACTGGTTTAACAAGGAGCCAAATGGCCAAGAGCTAGGCAGAAAGAGGTTAGTCAGGACTTGAGGACAGGGAAAGAGTTCTGGGATGAAGAAGGGCAGAGTCCCCAGGAGACATGGCAAGAAGATGAACATGCCATATTCAAGAAAGGTACTGAGCTGTGTGTCAGAACACAGATAAGAAATATGGGTTAATTTTAAGTTGTAAGAGCTAGTTAGTAACAAGCCTAAGCTATTGGTCAAGCATTTATAATTAATATGTCTCTGTGTAGTTGTTTGGAAGCTGGCAAGTGGGACAGAAAATTACGCCTATGCCTTGCCTCCCACATTTTAGCCCAGCATGTCTATCTGCAGTTCTTCCCAAGCTCATTTTTCTTCTTATTGGATGTATGGTATTCCTCCATGGCATTCTGTCATCTACAGCAAGTTCATTTTCCATTTCATCTTCCTTGGTAATAAGAAAGAGTTGCTGGATTCCCTTAAACTCTCCACCTAAATGCTGTTTCCACAAGGCAACCTAAGATTTATATCCCACGTTGAGTTAGGATTCAGAAACCGGACCTGATAAGCCTCCTTCATTGCCTGACTTCACAGCATTGTGTGCTATCGTTAAGAGTGATATCACATCTATAAGTGGGTTCTTTAAATGCCCACTGAGGGCTAGAGAAATGGATCAGTGGTTAAGAGCACAGGCTGCTCTTCCAGAGGACCTGGGTTCAATTCCCAGCACCCACATGGTGGTACACAACCATCTGTAACTCCAGTCCCAGAGGATCTAAAACCCTCTCTGGCCTCTTTTGAAACTTTAAACCAGTGGTACAAAGACATATGTGTAGTGGAAACACCCATATACATAAAATTAAAATAAGTTTTTAAAAAAATGCTGCATTGAATTACAGAAAGGAGTATCCCCTCTGTTGCCAACTGCCAGGCAGCTCTCTTCTTGTTTACCAGCCACTCCTCCCTGACTCCAAACCTTCCTTCCTGCTATTGTTCCTAAATAGAATGCCACAATGTTTTGGCCTATAACAAAACCTTCTTTTAAATCTTTGTCCCTACTATCCAGGCAGTGGTGGCCCATGCCTTTAATCCTAGCACTAGGGAGGCAGAGGCAGGCGGATCTCTGTGAGTTTGAGGCCAGTCTGGTCTACAGAACGAGTTCCAGGACAGCCAGAACTACACAGAGAAACCCTGTCTCGAAAACAACAACAAAACAAAAAAGAAACTTTGCCCCTGGTTCCTGGCATATATCTCCTTAAACTTTCGTGACTTCCCTAGTGATGGGAATGGTCTTCGATCCTGGTCACTGAGGCAAAACTCTTCATGAAATTTCCTGAGGGACAAGAACGTCTCTTGTTGCAAGAGGT
>LOJH01029796.1:10000-17309 GCA_001685095.1 Ellobius talpinus
ACAGCTTTGGGTGTGGCTGATGTCTTACAGGAGAATATCCTTGGATTTAGATGATACACATTTGAGAAATTAAGAACTGAGTTTCATGATATCTGTATCTCACTTTCAAATGCTTAGTGCAAAAAGAGGTATGTATGCAAATAAATAACATAAATATAGCAAAAGGAGAATAATCAGTATTCCTGGGTGCATGATATACAGGTATCTGTATGTTATTATAGGTGTTCTATACATTTGAAATTGCTCAAAATAAAAAGTTGAAGGGAAAAGTTGAAAGAAACTTCTGAGTGATTCTTCGGTTTAAAAAAATATTTGATTTACCAAAATAATATCCTGCATTGATCAAACTCAATCACCTCACTTTATAAGAATAAGCAATTTATATCTAAAGTTAATTTCATAGTCCTTTTGGGGCTCATCTAGTACGCCTGAAAAGGCATTTTAATATATAAAGACTATTCTGAACAAGGTGTCCAGTACAAAAATAAGCAGAGGACCATAATTTGCCAGTCTCGTATCTATGTGAAATTCTTTGGAGGTCTGTCTAAATGTCAAAGTCATGGTAGAACAGGAAGGCAGAAATTTCCCCTTCTGGAGTGATTTCAAGGCAGTCTGGACAGCCGTAGTCACCATTCCATCCCAGGAGCGGCTTCTTCATGGACCCATACATTCTCAAGAAAATGATGTAGCACTTGGTTCCTATTTCTGATAGTGTGACACTTATCACGTACATGTGACACTTGGAGCTTTGTCACACGTTGGTCCCAGACCTCTTATGAAATGCTCAGCAAGGGGCTCAGGTCATTTTGGCATTGCACCTCCACTACAACCCTTAGCAAAAACAACAGAGGAAGGTGAGCTGCTGAGAGAAAAACATGTATTGGAATTAAAAGAATGTGTTCACTCTATACTTGCTATTCCTACATGTAAACTATATACACCTATATACACAAGGGTCACTCTACAGGGTTACAGTGCAAAGCCATGTGAAGGCAGAGAGCCCTGGGGGAGGGGATTCTGATGCTACTCACTTCTCATCTTACATGTCGCCTGGAGGTGTCCATCTTGGCTCTCTCCTGACTCTCAGCTTTGGTTCTGGTCCATCATTCTCATTCATCTCCACCTGGCTGATATCATATGCTGACCACAGACCCCTGTTCTTCCAGCTCTCCCAGCTCCATACTCTATGGTCCTGCCTTTTGGTCCCATCAGGACTACCAGACTCTTCATGCTTCTGCTTTCCTAAGACCATCACACCATCCAGTTTGTTCGTCCTCTGCCCAGCTGAGAGCCAGCAGTCAACTCTGGACTGCCCCTCCGTCAACCATCTAGCCTTTCTCCCATCAGCCTTCCTCCTCTTCTCCCCTAAAACCTTAGCTCCACAAACAGTTTTAAGGAGCAAAGCTGATAAATCCAAGTTCCTCAATTGAAGGCTTTCTTTCCGCATGGGCTTCCCAAGCTATTTGCTCCTCTTCCATGCCTTGGCTATTCCTTCTGTAAAATGGGTTTAGTGATGGTACTTTTGAACCCATGGGTTAATTTGCAGCCAGGATCCTCATAGGGAAGTGCCTTACTTCTCAGAGAGAACCAACAGAGTTTTCTTTAGACTCATGAACAACCCAGGGCATCTTTGGCACACAAAGATCATGGAAGTCTTTATACAGCTGCAGCTAATACCGAGCATTGATCTAATTTGGGAAAATGCGAGTTTATTTTCTAACTAAGGTCTTAACACTGATAGAAGCCCCCAACTGAAATTGAATAACGCAAAGTTCAAAAGTCCTAAGTAATTTTTATAGGCTATATCATCTACGTCAAATCTGTATTATTTACTTTCTTTATTGCTGGGAACTAACAAGAAATCACTTAAGGAAAGGGGGTTATTTTGACTCCAGAGTTGGAGGGCACAGTCTGGCATTGCAGGGAAGGTCTGGTGGCAAAGCTAGGTCTCACTGGTGTGGGAAGAGTGTGAGGCTACTTGCTCACAACTGGGTAGATCTGGAAGCAGAGATGGGACAAGAAGTGGAGCCAGGATAAGTCAGGGGTACCCCCCCTCCTGTGCCCCACTTCCTCCAGCTAAGCCCCAAAAGTTCTATAATCTCCCGGAACTGTGCCTCCAGCTGAAGACCAAGCATTCAAACTCATGAGCCCATGGGAGCGAGGGGCATTCCATATCCAAAACATAACAAAGAAAATTATATACTATGGAATACCCACTCAAAAGAGAAATGACCTGCTTAGTTTTCAAACACTGAAACTGTAGAACTTTTGTATTTTTCAGCGCCACAACATGGTGGGCAGCTCTGAGTGAAAACTCCTTCACCAGCACCTACCTACCAACCTCTCCAGTTCTGGATGGTGGCACACTCTCAGCATCCCAGCTACTCTTCAGAGCCAGCCATGGGTGGGTGCAAGAGTGCAAGCTGCTCCCCCCGCATCACCCTTATTAATAGACTGGCTTCAGGGTCCAAGTCCTGGGAAATGCACCTGCTAACATCAGCCAGGAGAACACAGGGTGGGAAGGAAGATCTCCCACTCTATTGTCCCCAGGCTTCCCCGAGCTCAGCACCAGGGCAGTGGGTATGGTTTCTGTGAACTAAAACTCTTGGAAGGAACCACACCTTCCACTGAACATTCTGCAGGGATGCTTAACTGATTAGAACGTCAAGGATGCAGGGAGGTTAGAATGTTGCAAGTCCAGGGCCAAGTAATCTTGGGGCCTCTCTAGCCTCTTAAATGCCATTTATTGCCTTCCTCTGTACCAGGTATGACATCTCTGTGACCATTAGGTAAATTCTCTGGGAAGTAGGAACAGACGCCTGTTTTCCAACCAACCAAAGGACTAAAAATGCTGTCAGAGAACATCTTAGGCCTGTAGCAGCGTTTTCTCCTGTCTCGCCTTTGTCTAGATGTGGTTTGGATGAGAATGGCCCTTACAGGTTTATGTATTTGAACACTTGGTCCCCAGTTGGTGGCACTATTTGGGGGAGGTTTGAATAGTGTGGGGTTAATGAAGTATGTCCCCCTAAAGGCGGACTTTGAGAGTTTAGACTGGTATTGTTTCTAGCTCAGTCTCTGTTTCATGCTTGCAACTCAAGACATGAGCTCTCAGCTTCCTATTCCAGCTTCTAGCCCTACTGCCTCGACAGCAGGGTCTACTCTTTCCCCTGGAACCATAAACCCAAAGGGACCCTTTCTTCTGTAAACTGCCTTGTCATGTTGTTTACCACAACAGAAAAGTAACGTATTTGAAAGGTGCCTTGATTTTCTTTGTTCTTTTATTATAAAAATTACATCAAACCATTACCACTTTGGAACATGGACTTTGGCTTAACCTCAACTTGCATTTCTGGACCATGATCACTCACATTTGGCTCCAGAATAAACGATCTCTCATCCTCTCTCAGGTGAGAGCTGTGTTTTTACATTGACTTTTCCTACGGTTCTGTAAGTCCTGAACTAGGAAACTTTTTCATGTCTTGTTTCTCCAGCTCCTGACACAGTTTTTTCCTCCAAAGCTATGATGAAGAAATATGTTCCAGGTGATCCTTCCTTTGGGCCACCAAGCAGTTCATTCCCCCCTCAGCATGCTTTTCCAGGCTTGATGCGGGATGTCCTTCTGTGTATGTGTTGCTTTTATTGGCTACTAAATAAAGCTGTTCTGGCCAATGGTTTAGCGGAGTAAAGCCAGGCAGGAACTCCAAACAGAGATAGAAAGAGACAGTAGATGGAGTCAGGGAGATGCCATGTAGCTGCTAAAGGAGAAAGACCCCTGCCAGAAACTTACTAGTAGGCAACAGCCTCATGGTGATAAACAGATTAATAGAAATGGGTTAATTTAAGATGTAAGAGCTAGCTAGGAATATGCTAGAGTCATTGGCCAAACCGTGTTGTAATTAATAGAGTTTCTGTGTGATTTTTCATGTGTCAGCAGCTGGTGAACGAAAGAGCAGTCTCTGCTTACATTGGCTGCAAGTTGGATCCTTACTATTGAAGCCAGGCATCAATCTCTGGTCCTCAGCCACCGAAACACTTATTTCTTCAAACACAACAGTGGTCTGGTCTTCCATGGTTGAAAGCCTCAGACGATCACTCTCCCATCTTGGGCTTGTCCCTCTGCCCAGACAACAATAGTTGATTCTCCTCATTGACCATTTCCCTCTGCTTCACTGAGAGGCTATCAGCAGTCTCTGCTTTTTATTTATTTAAAGAAGCCCCTGCATGGTCCTCTGTGCTGTTCTGACCATGTATTTCCCAAGCATGACCTGACTCTAAAGGTCTTACCTTAGCATCCTGACACTCATTACAGCAAAAGTACCAACAATAGTGCCTCTGCGTGTGTGCAGATTCTCCAACCTCTCATTTGGAAGAACATCTTAGGTGTGAATGCCTCTAAATCCTGAGCTTATCTTCAGGGGAGCCCACTCTGAACCCAAGACAGGCAGATAGTACAGCTCCTGACATATTCATTCCTGGTAATATAGTAGAAAGGCAGACGCCTGCAGGATTCTCTAGAACAAATTTGAAGTGGACAAAAATTGGTGCCAAAGACCCTAGCCTAGGTAGGTTTCTACTGCTGTAAACAGTATAAACACCATGAGCAGGAGCAGATTAGAGGAGGAACGGTTTACTCATCTTACAATTATTCCCAGGCCATACTCCATAAATGAGGAAGTCAGGGCAGGAACTCAAGGCAAGAACCCAGAGGCAAGTGCTAAAGCAGAAGCCATAGAAGAGTGCTGCTTACTGGGCTACTGTCCATGGCTTGTTCAGCATGCTTTCTTTTAGCATCCAGAACGACTTTCCCAGGAGTGGTACCATGTCCAGTGATCTGGGCCCTTCCACGTCAATCATCAATCAAGAAAACGCCCTACAAGTTTGCCTACAGGTAAAATCTGATGGAGCCATTTTCTCAGTTGAGGTTTTCTCTGCTCAAATAACTCTAGCGTATGTTAAGTTGACAAAAATACAGACCCACTTCAACAGAAAGTATGGGCAGCTCCAAGCAAGCTGTAAGTATTGTCCCAGAAAGGTGGCTCAGAGCCTGTCCACTCAGCTCAGCCCTGGGAGATGCTGAACTAATGGCAGTTCACCTACAGATGAGCTCCAGTTTAGATAGAACACACGGAGGAGAGGCTCTGAGGGAAGGAAGGTCTAAGAAGAGTACCCCCCAAGAGAAGAGGGGAACCAAAACAGCAATCTGGGGACCCCAATTGTTCTTTGAACAAAGGGAAGCAGAGAAGCAGAAGAAAATGCTGACATAAACTACATAAAAAGTCTGCAAAATAAATGTGTTTATAAAGAACTATGCAATCCATTAAAGTGCCTTGTCCACAGGATGAGTCCCTCAAGAGCCTATGCAGTGGGGCGATAAATGTGTATTGCCATTTAGAGAAAAATGAGATCGGAGAGGTTAAATGATCCAAACAAAGAAAGTAAGAACTTTAACATTTCATTTTTCACTCTACAATCCCCATAATTTTCAACTCATCAAACAATATTCTGGAAGTCACCAAAATAAGAGCCTGCCATATACAATTCCATTTACCTAATGTTCAAGAAGAGGTCAAAGCATGCTGTGGTGAGGGAGAGCTCAGGACAGGGCAGTCACCAGGGAGCTGGGATTCGGTGGGAAAGTTTCTATGTTATAGCTTGATGGGGGTGTAGAGCAGGCTTGCACTTTGTCCATCCAACCCTCAGATTGCACATTTAGGAAGTGTGCCGGTTTCAGGTGTGTCTTAGTTAGGGTTGCCATTGCTATGATGAAACACCATGACCAAAAGCAAGCTGAGGAGGAAAGGGTTTGGTGTACACTTTCACATCACTGTTCACCACAGAAGGAGGTTCGGACAGGAACTCAAATAGAGTAGGAACCTGGAGGCAGGAGCTGACGCAGAGGCCACGGAGGAGTGCCGCTTACTGACTTGCTCCCCACGGCTTGATCAGTCTGATTTCTCATAGAACATAGGACCAACAGCCCAGGGACAGCCCCACCCACAGTGAACTGGGCCCTTTCACATCTATCACTAATTTAAAAACTGCCTTGCAGCTGGATCTTATGGAGGCATTTTCTCAATTGAGGCTCCTTGTGTTAGAGATAACACAAGTTGATATAAGACCAGCCATCACAATGTCCACTACCTTTCACTAAAATAAAAAGTGTCAAAATTATAGTCTATTAAATACATTCAAAATTTGAAGTTTTGGTTAAAAGTTTAAGCCAATATACATCTGTAAATATTAATACTCTGGATTATTTTATGACTAAAGACACTTTCTAGAAAGTTCCTAACTCTACACTCACAGAACTGCTCTATGACAGAGCCTTGCTCCAAAATACAACAGACACTGCCATCACTATATACTCTATCAACAACACAAGCTCAATGCACCCAACCCCTGTACACAGTAGGGCTAGTGGAGAACACATCCTGGACTGCTGTCTAGATGCCCTGAGTGTCCAAAAACACTGTGTCCCCTTGTAGCTTAGTTAGCCCCACATCCTCACAGCTACTGGGGCTGAAATTACTGGGAACTGCATCCTACAAGTGGGTTCTGTTTCTCCTTCTAATTTAGGACTATGGTCCCCACCACACCCTTTGTATATGGAGACTGTCTCTCCATGCGTGTCCCCTGCCTATTCCAGTGGTTTCTCCTAAAGCACACAGATTCAAACTATGACTCAGTCAAAAATAAGAAAGACTGGAGACCAGATTCAGGAGGCAGAGTCAGGCAGGTTTCTGTGAGTACAAGGGCATCCTGGTCTATATGGTGAGTGTTAAGCTAGCCAGATTTACATGAGGCATGAGGCCCTATCTTTTAAAAAAAAAAAGTAAATAAATAAACAAAAGAAAAAATCTTCCACTGGAAATTTTACAGAGAAACAATAATATCAAGGACATTCCTAGAATAAACCAAGGGAACGCAAATGCTACTTACTCGCAAAGAAGGATCCCATTTTCTAGCCCTGTCCGGAAGTCTTTATCACCAAAACTTCGGCCAGTGACTTGCTGGAAAAGAAGAAAAGAAAACAAAAGCATAAGTTTTTCTTTTATAACCAGGAAGTTCAACACTTAAAAAAAAATCAAAAGCCCTGAAAAAAATATGACATTCCAAGAATGGGAAAATGTGGCTTTGCGTGGATCAAGTGAGATAAACTTATACAATGAAGTGTCTGTTCTTCCTGGTAATACAGTTATTTTGGGGGTTCAACAACAGGAAGTCAAGGTCACAGTGTCTCTTCCATGGTGAGTCTATGATGAAGGAGGGTCATCTGTCTATGTGTTACTTTCATTGGTTAATAAAAAAA
>LOJH01029798.1:0-17308 GCA_001685095.1 Ellobius talpinus
GAACTTAGACAACAATGAGGACATTAAGAGAGACTTACATAGATCTAATCTACACGGGAGGTAAAAAGTAGAAAAAGACAAGATCTCCTGAGTAAATTGGGAGCATGGGGGCCTTGGATGAGGGTTGAAAGTAGGAGGGGAGAGGCAGGGAAGGGAGTAGAGAAAACTGTACAGCTCAATAAAATCAATTAAAAAAAAAGCTCAGTGTGATCCCAGGAGCAAGCCAACACATAGTTTTCCCCTGTGGGTTACTTCAAGTTCCTGCCCTGATTTCCCTCAATGATGGACTATGAACTGAAAACTTAAGGCAAATAAATCCTTTCCTCCCATAACTTGCTTTGGTCAGAGTGTTTTCTCACAACAGTAGAAAGGAAACCGGAGCTGACACAGAATTGAAGGCAGATTTCTAAATCTTCTAAATATGTCTCCAGAATTAGATTTAGCTCCTTCTCTTTGTTTTCCTGACTTTGCCACAGCACAAGCTCCCAGATAGGATGTTTTGCTTTGCTGTAGATGAAAGAAGCTGCCAACTGAAACTTCTTAGACTGGACACCGGTATAAACCTTTCTTCTGTTGGAATGGATCTACTCAGGTGTTTTAACACAGAGAAAGATTAGCGCTAACTAACACAATGGGTTTCTACTGCATTCTCACAGTGAAATTACTAAATTCGCTCTAGTTTGGATGTAATGAACTATATAACCTAAACTTGCTTCTCCACCAACTCTTTGATCCAAGCAACAGATGTTATCTGAATAGTGTTTTTATCTCATTTTAACTGATGTACATTTCAAGGCAAAGTTGCCTTTCTAATTTAGCATGGAAAATAGACATCTAACAGGTAGTTCCAGCAGGAAAACAGAAGTCAGAAAATCAGACCAGAGAGGCAAATCTCTGGGTCTTTCTGATGAGCCAAAACATTTCAAAGTCAAATCTGTCACAAATGGGAGCGAGCTCAGAGAAGACAAAGAAGGAAATAACAGTTTAGACATATTGACAGGTATAGAGAAGGCATGAAGTGTGGATGATTACTTCTGTTAGAACATGACACTAATTAGACAGAAGCCATTCTCTTGATTAAACCCTTCATTTATACTCCAGTTTTGTTTTTTTGGTTTTGTTTTTTTTTTCTCAAGGAAAAGCTACAAGGATAGCTTGCACAGCCTGTCCAAGGGCCTCTCTGCTCAGCCTTCCTCTCTCACCTTTACTCCCTCTTTTCTCCCTCTCTATGCTTAAGGAAATACTTGAACAGGGGCCTTACTGTAGATGCCAGCCAATGCAGCTATTCCAGCCTGGATATTCCCTCAGCCTTTCTGACTTCTTGTTCAGTGTCTTTTGAGACAGGCTTCTAACCTACCTAGGATAACTTAGTTGGCTTCAAATATTCTTTTCTCATCTATCTATCTGTCTGCCTGTCTGTTTATTGTTTATATGTGTGTTTGTTGTGGTGGTGGTCACAGTGGTGTGTGTGTGGTGTGTGTGTGTGTGGTGTCTATGTTGTGTGTGCATGTGTTGTGCAGTGAATGTGTGTGGTGCGTATGTGTATGTGATTAGTGTATAGTATATATGTGTGGTAGTGTGTGATGTGTGTGTGATGTGGTATGTTGGTATGCTGGTTGTGTATGTATAGTGCATTGTATATGCATGGTGTGTGAGTGTGTGTGTGTGATTAATGTATGGTGTATATGTGTGATTGTGTGATGTGTGTGATGTGTGTGTGTGTGTGTGTGTGTGTATTTCCAAGTGTTGAACCATGAGTCTTACAAGTATTAGACCAGTGTTTGACCAGTGAATTACATCCCCTAGTTTCCGGTATTCTTGGTGTTATTTGTTCCTTTACAGGTCTCTCACAAAACCCTAATTTCTTTGAAGGTTTTAGAAGGATTATACCTTTCCTTCATATGCATAAATAAAAATAAAAACTTGGGATGTAGAGTCTAGTAAGAGTCAATACATAGAGCAAATGCATTTATTCTTTAAATTACAATGAATGAGAATATTTAGCAACTTGTGGCTCTAGAAAATAGGCAGAACCATTTACGCAAGACACAACTTTAGTTACATGATGAAACTGATGATAGGCCAAGAGAAAAGAAAAGGTACTTAATCTAAGTTTGGGTTGGAAATAACAATAGATCAACAACGCCTTTTCATTTACAAGGGACAGTCACATTGTGCTATGAAATACAGCACCTTTAGATGTTTGAGGTGTGATCATAAAGTAATGAAAAGATGCTAATAACACACGAAAGCCAGTTTCATCAATTTTAAGTTACACTTTCACAAATACATTTAGCATGTTGCTTTTACAAGTAAGATAACTTATGAACAACTTATGAACTAGTCAATGACTCCCCAAATGGATGGTTTTATTTTCTCCAAAATTTGCTATATTTTAGTAGATGAGTTATGGGCTACTTATTTTTTATCAAAAGCTGTCCATTTTTGTTAAGTAGATTTTTACTTCAAAATGACACAATCTTTTATGGGAAGGCCAAGGAAAGTAGGAATCTGGGATATTTTGATAAACTGAGTTAATTTCTACAAGTTCCATGTTGTTTCTAAATATGCTGACCTTGAACTTCCAAACCACAGAAAACTTGTTTTATAGGCAGGTTTATCATCACACTAGTAGTCTTGGTCCAGCTTCCCAAGACAATAGTATGTCATGATAGAGGGGTGTCTGGGGTAACTGCTTAAAACTTTGAGTTACTAGAGCTTTAAATTGGTGTTGAACTCAGATCAGTGGCCTCAACAAGACCATGGCACAGTTAATCAGAAAGGAATCCATTTAGAGAACTTTTTCCAGTCCAGTTCCAGCTTCTCAGACACATAGGAAAGGAAAAATTTAATCAAAAAGGCCCTAAACATTTTTTTAGCTAGGCTAATGCATTTTCTTTTATTTCAGCTTTTTTTCACAACCATAGAAAAGAAGCTACCTCAGAAATAAGTGTCACATCTCTGTCATTCTCTCATTTGTCACTGTCCCAGTGCCAATGATCTGGGCTGTTTTCTCTAGGGCAATACACATATTGTTATAGCATGGTGGTCATTCATATTTAATAATCTAAATTCAAAGTTATTTTAAATACTAAAGAGTATTCATGATTCTGTGTCTGTAAATGGTTTTTCTTTCTGACATCTGTCTAGACAGGAAAGACCAACTAAAAAGGGCAATTTTTTTAGTTTCAATATTTTAGTTTTTGGGTTATTTTCTTGTGTTGACTGGGAAGAATATTAGTTAAAATGCTGTTAGTTTAATCCATTACAGTAAAAGCCTCACTGTTTTCACTGGCCTATTTCTAACTATCTGCTGTTATACTTGTCTTTTATGACTATGATCAATGGACCTAAATGACAATGGATCAAATGTCTGGGGACACAGAAATAATCTTTGGTTTTTCTCTTCTTGGCAGAGGTATAATAGTTTTTCCCTAAGGGTAAATGAAGCTTTTCTGAGTCCCCAAATTATTTCTCTGATATAACTACACACATTCAAAGTCACAGGTAAACATTAGCACACAATTTTGCCTAAGCAGTCAATTTTTGTGTCCCATCATTGAGTGCTTGGTCTAGCATTTCAGAAAACAAAAGGAATTTCTATTTTTAATCCATAACTCATTTATCTTTTTCAAAAGTGTTGTTTAGTTAAATTTGCAAGATTCCTGATATCATAAGCCTTTTCCCACCACTGGTAGTGAGCCTTTGGACACAATGGATAATGCACATTTTTGAGTGTGACACAACACTTATCAGTCTGTCCTGTGAGCTCTTCAGAAGGTCCGTGTGTTTCTTAAGTCCCTTCACAGAGGAAGGGACTGGGACTGGGTACTGGGAGGGCAGTATCAAAAAAATCACTGTACGTTGGTTTCTTTTACCTTCCTGTATACGGAGGCAATCTCACGTGCTTAGTCATCTCTGCCTTACAACCCGAACGCTGTGTTGGGTGCCCAAATTGTCCAGTTCACATTAACTCAATTTGATCATCGATTGTGTTTCCTGATGTTAAACAGATGTGATGGCTACTCTAGCCACCACTGTAGGTGCTTATTTAAAGAACTCATTTCCCACAGCCAGCTCTCCATTTTCCAGCTCTACCACAGCATTCTCATGTCAACCAAGCCCCCTGGGCTTTTCGAAGTGATGGATCCTTAAAAAGATGTTTTCCCCACAGAAACCACGAGGTAAATGTAACAAGCAATCAGTCTTCCAGGTAGCAATCAGGCAACCACTTAAGAAACATACCACACAAACAAAATAATTAATCTAAGCACTGTCCTGAAAAGTAATTAATCTAATCTGTTCCAAGTGATGTGTTTGTTCACTGTACACTGTTTTCTTTCATAGCTGTCGTGGTTAAGGGTGTCAGAGAAGGTACAAATGTGTTAACCAGCTCAAAAGAACACTAATTTTAAGAGGGAAGTGTGACACAAATGTTTATGCAGTGTGGGATATTTGTTCCTTTGTTTGCAGAGAGGAACCACACAGATCAATGTCAGAGTGCGACAAAAAGGAAAATGCTGTAGAATAAGAAAGGAACACCAAAGAGTATCAGGCATGATATTACAAGCCTGAGAAATATATATGCTCTAGACCAGTGTTAGCCTTCTGAGGAAGGGATGGGAAATTAGCCACAAATATCTCCATGAACGGAACCAAAATGAGGAGTGGAGTCAAAAGAAAATGCCTCCCTGAGACCTTGCAAGTTGAGGAGAGCCAGCCAACTCTATTGAATAAAGTGCACTATAAGGAGGTTAATTCTGATCATTTCCAATAATGCCTCTCAGCTATTCTGTTTTGGGATCCTGAGTTCAATAATTCAGGAAGCTATCAGTTACATCTCATCAATAAGCTTCACTTCACAAAGGCCAAACCTTTACCTTGGTGACTACAAATCAAAAGACTGGATTGCTCTTCAATCTGAAGTATGGTTCATGAGTATCACAGACGGTGATATTGAGCATCATCCTAGGTCAGACCTTACTGGTAAATGCCTGCTTTCTCAGACTGTGCTTTCAATCAACAGAAACTGAGTGAGACCACCTTTTTGTTTGGAGAAGGAACCTTGAAATTGAGACAATACATTTCAAAATTCTTGATCAGAAAACATTTTCATTCTTGGTTGGGAAAGATTGTAAGTGAAACAGACATGCTCTAGAAGGAAAGGTTAAGGTATTTTCAGATATATATTTCAACAATAGTAACTGTGACAGTATGCACAACTGTTTTGCCTGCACTTGACCTTCCTATGTGACTTTCCACTCATCCCAGCTTCCCTGGTAGGCTTTTCATTGATAATCAAATATAGATATGTCTTTGATGATAGCTTATCGAAATTGCAATGGGCACATGAGTCAGGAGATTAAAGAGTCCATAAGATGTCTTCTGTATAAGTCTAGAAGTCAGTCACTGAGACTGTGGTTTGCCAAGTTCCAGGCCACTGATGCAAAGTTGAATGTAGTTAATGCAGGAATCATAGCTGGACAAGTCAGGTTCATTTTCTGTGTACAAGAAGAATATAGGGAAACTGTAAATCCAAGTACAGAAAACAGGTCTACTGAGGCATCTGGGATAAAGTCTCAGAGGTAGGTCAATCATCATGAAGCGGCCTAGAACTGAAAGGGCAGATCTCAGGCTAACCTTTGTCACTTAGATATTCACAATTTCCTCTTTCAGGATGCTAGTACGATTGCCTCTCGACTCCAGATGGGTCTATATGACTTTGAATACAGCACAGTTACAATTGGAAAGAATCAATTTTTTGGTGATTTCCTATTAAAAATTTCGGGGACCAAGCACTTAAGGGCCAAGTAGCAAACTAATTACTGATCTTAAAAAGAGCCCAGTGGCCAGGCATGGTACTGCATGCCTACACCTGGTCTCTTTAGGAAGGTTCAGGTCAGCCAGGGCTCCACAGTAAGACTCTGTCTCAATAAAAACAAAAATAGAAAACCCAATACAATGTGGAAATGCAGCACGAAGTTTTCCTAAAAGGTTCATACTAAAAGGTAACATTTCACAGAGGATTCCTGCTATAGTGTGGGTTTGAATATCCCTTGAAGTTTCATGGTTTAGGTTTATTCGGTAGCCTGTGGTTCTATTGGGAGATGGCCAAGCTCTTTGAAGTTGGGGCTTACTTGGGTGAGGGTGTATCCTTGATGAGATATTGAGGTCCTCTCTTTTCACTTCCTGGTGGCATTAGGAGCCTTTCCTCTGCCAAGCACTCTCCAGGAAGGGCCATGCTACCCCAGGCCAACAGCTGTGCTGAGCAGCCAGGTATATCAGCCTCTACTATTCACTCACATGAATATTTTCTCTTTTGAAGCTATGTATCTCAGGTAGTAGTCACAGCAATGGGAAGCTGCTTTGACAAACTTGCTCTGAGACGATCAATACTTCAATCTTTAAGCAATTTTCTTTTGGAACCATTCAATTTCTGTTTTTATTCTCTTTAGTGCCAATGATATTAGTCTAACTTTGCAAACAAGCAACTGGCAGACAAACAAGTTATATGGTCACACAACTAAGCAATAAGCAAAAGTGAGCCATAGAAGCTGTTCCCAGGGTCACCTTCCTAAATAATACATGTTTCTATGATTAGTATGTGGACCTTGAGGAGCACAGGTCATAGAATCAACAAAGATGGAAAGATATAACCTATTTTCAAGGAATAATACAGTTATGCAAGTTATGAACAAATACAGAGAGGAAATATGAGGATGAGCAAAAAGAATGAATGACTTTAGATATCAGGCTAAGGATTCTGAGCCGTAGAGGGACAAGATCAGGTTTGGGAGAGTTATTGGGGAGGTTGGTTTGTGGAGACAGCCTCAACTACTTATGCTAATTTTGATATCAGTGTACAAGTTTGGGTAGAATTTTAATGGTCTTTCACTGAAGGCAGGGAGAAGATAGAAAGTACAGATCTTAGAGACAGTGAAACTGCAGAATCTGTGGGAATGTTGAACAATTTGGTTACTAGATACTAAAGTAAAGAGGTCTGCAGGGAATCTAAATTCCCTCTCTGATTAAAGCCTGAGGAACTTTGCAAATGGAGAGTCTACTAAAAAGGCTTAAAACAGAAGAGAAGGCTTGCTTTAGGTGGAATACACATGGAGGAAGAAAAAAGGGGTTCTCAGAGGGGTCATGTGATGAAATGGGCTTCCACATTTCCTGGTGGTTTTATATGACTTGAAGCAAGACTGCATAAAATCTCTTTGTATCCCTTTAACATTAAAAACTATATATCTTGAATGACTGCAGACATTAAAATATGAAGACCTGCATAAAGGTAACCACTTATTTAGGTACATTTCTTAATATAGACATTTCATTTTAATAAACAAAAATTTGCCAGTTGGAGTTAAGTCCCAGCACTTGGGAGGCAGAGGCATGCAGAGTTCGAGACCAGCCTGGTCTACAAGCGCTAGTTCTAAGTTACACAGAGAAACCCTGTCTCAAAAAACCAAAAATGATGATGATGATGATAGTTGAATTAAGTCTACAGAGTAAGCAACAATCTGAGTATAGGTCTCAAGTATAAACTAAACCAATGAACATTACTGAAAGATAGTGGAAAAGTGAATTATTAGTACCTAGGAGCTGTTACTTACTGTGATATACATTCCTATTGTATTTTCTTTTTATCAACCACATTCAATCATAAGTGCCCTATGTTTTTATAGGAGAAAAAGCCCATGCTCTTTCATGGGTCAACTCATTCCCATAGCCTTCTCTTACAGTGAGAAGCTCTGGTGATAGGGAGGTATGAGAAGTATTTTTTTAATTTATATACAAATTCTAGAAATTCACTTCTCCACTATCTTTGAGAGAACTCATGATTTTTATCATATAGCTCTTGACAGCCAGATAAATTTTCAAAACTCTAGGTCAAACAATGTAAAATAAGCCCATTTTCTCTGTATTATAAAAAGTCTTTTATGTCCTAACATACAACATAGATTTTTCAAGAGAAAATGCTTTAACATAAAACACTTAAATTGAGTTCTCTCAATCCAATTTGAATACAGGAACCTTTTCAAGGTGGTTTCATTAAAATAGCAAACTCATCTTGGATACAGGATGAATTTAAGCATAAGATACCTTAATAATAATTAACAGGTCAGGAAAATTGCTGATAAAGTCACTGTTATTATACATTCAATCAACTCAGCTGCATGGCCATTTGCTTTAGGTCATGGACTCGAGGACGGTGAGTAGTGAGGGTATCCTCGGTGGAGGATTACACATGACTGTGCACAACACTGGCTCCCTGGTTAGCACTGTTGCTTTCCATATATGCTATGCTGACAAACCTATAACCACAGCTGAGAATCCCAGACTTTTCAAAAACAAAAACTGGCTTCTCCATCTGTTCTGCAACTCGACAATGAGAGAAAACACAGTATTCTAAAGTCAGTTCCATACTTAGTGCATGATGCTGTCATTGACCACAACTGAGGAATTATGAATGAATACTCCCCGCTCCCACTCTTCTGTCAATACCCAACGATGACTCTCATTAACAAACTCAAGATCACAGACAAAGTCTGTGTTTGCCAAGAGTCCTTGGAGACTCTTATTTCCCTTCCTTAACTCCTTAATATGTAATGACAAGGCACTATATTCACATTACACTATACAGTGTTTCTCTTTAAATGAAAAGTCACGCTGTAGCAAAGAAGTGTGGTAACAATATTTGGGAGGTAAAAGCAAGAGAATCAAGGGTTTGAAGTCAGCTAGGCTATATAGTAAGTTTGAGGGCATCTCTACTACATGAGACCCTGTCTAAAAGATGGAGAGAGGAAAAAAAGAGGTATTATTAGTTGTTGGTAGTGGTAATAATATACCTAAAGAAAATGATAGTTTATATAAGTTATGAGACAACTTTGATTGGCAACCCCTAATTTGGTGGAAATTATAATACTGAGTGAAATAAACATCAGATAGTGTTGCTGAGGCTATGTTTTCACTAAAGACCTTCCCTGTGAAGCATTCGTCTTTGACATCCTTGTTTGTGCCATATTTGAAAAGGTTATGTTAGACACAACTACACTGAGCAGAGAACAGCAATGCTTCTTGAGAATCTGGAGGACCAATGAAGCCTCAGTGATGATACTCGCTCACTTGCTTCTCTTGTGGGAGGAGTTGTTCATCAGTAGTAAGATCCTCTCCCTGAAAATGCTTCAGTTGCAAACTTGACACCCCATAACATGAGGAAGAACTGTTGGACTGTGAATTCAAACTCACAATTTCTAGGCAGAAATGAGAAGACACAGTACATGTACCCAGTGCAGAGCAACCTAGAAGTCACCAATTCATAGAGAAAGGGCACCACGAAGTGTCTCACAAACTCTACTCACAGTCAGAGAGCAGTACCACTTAACCTACTCCACAGAAGAAGAAATGAGTGTTCGCTATTTCTTGGAGTTAATGAACTATGGAGAATCCTGGCTTGTCTGACTCTAAACTCTGTGATGGCTATGTAATGATTCACTATAGCAGTTGTGGATGGTTTTATGACATCACTTTTAACAGATGACTGGAAATGATGTGGGGAGAACAAAATATCAGCAAATGGAGTGGTGGTTGTTTCTCTCTCTCTCTTTCAGGATTCTCTCTGCTACCAGTCGAGGCTCAGTATTTCCTACTTGGAATTCAGGAAATGAGCAGACTCCTGTGCAGATGGGAAGCCTCAAGTGTCAGAGGCTTGCTCTTATGGAGAGTCACCGTTTGGCTTTCTTTACCAATGTCACCCCATGCTCTTCTGAAAATGTACCTCGGTGAATAGGTGAGCAGGAAGCCAGCCTCATTTCTGAATTCACTAGGCTTCTAGGGTGACAGGCACATCAATAAAGCCAGAGAGAAGTGACAAGGAATGTGACATGCCTTTCTCGGAACCACCCTGCGCCTGGCTGAAAGCTGTAATTCTCACCAAAAGAAGCACAAGATGGATTTTACAATTTACCCCTGGGTGCTGTGTGATATGAAAACATTAGACTCACTATAGAGATATGTTTACCTCTGCTACAAGAAAATAAGAGATCTGATAAATTTTACCAAAGACCTGCAAGCAACCAATTCACTATATTTAAATGCACTTATACTATTTCACAGTGCTTTGGAAATAGGAAACTCTGATATATTAGCATGTACCAAAATCAAATTTCAGCAAAAATAAAAATACTTTTAAATTGTAATATATTACAGGAAACGAAGTAGATAAGAGAATCAAATTTAAACTCAGCCTCTTAAGATTATGTTTACTGCATTGATAGAAGTCTATATGATTTCCAATTGTGAAACAGGAATTAATAAATTTGAAATACTATACTTCTTTTAAATAATTACACTTATGCTTTTATTTCCCAGAAGGGCCTTATTTTTTCCCTTAAACAAAGAGACCAGAACTGTGATAGATGAGAGAGTTGACACATCTGATAGCATTCTCAGGTGACCTCCCTGCTTGTGGACACGTATATGTCCGAGAGTCACAGGGAAAAACTTATGGAAACAGTTTTTCTGGATGCTCTAGGTTCAGAGGCCAAGAATTAAATACATTTGCATATAACAATAAATATGCTGACCTATTAACTGAAATGCTTAGAATGTGTCACTAAGGTTTACAAAATAAATTTTGCCTTAATAAAACAGTTACAGCATGCACATTGTTTACTGTTCACTTAGTATGGCCCATCTCTAAATTATATTTTATTTTCACACACATCTGAAGTGTATGAGATGTGAAGTAGAACTATTATGGGATAGGATTATTGCTCTCTGTTTATAAAGGGGAAAATCGGGACTTCGCACTAATAGCTAATTTATCCAAAGCCCATTGGTATTAACATGTGACAAGGTATTCAAAACCTGGCATCCTTCTGTAACAATCATTGCCTACTTCTGTGCTCCTCACCTCTTTCTACATAAAACAACCACAATGAAAGTATTTGCCTAGATTAATACTCCACTAATCATTTAAAATGGGAAAAAAGACAGTACTGACTGCACACAATTGTTAAAATCAGCACAATAAATGTTAATGAAAATAAATACCTACAGATGGCAAAAAGCAAATTAAACTTGAAAAATCATTTCATTAAAAATTGAGCAGTGGTGATAAATATGGGGATATTATCTCTCTCTCCTCTCTCTCTCTCTCTCTCTCTCTCTCTCTCTCTCCAAATAGGCTGATGGCTCCTTTCACTGTGCAGCAATATTCTGACTTTTATCCTAGAGCTGAAAATGTCTATTTACCAGAATGAGGAAAATAGTTACACTCATGTAAACTGCAGTGGTAAATTATGCATGCTCAATTAATCCCCAAGTACAGCCTTGGGTTTGCTTAAAGTTCCTGAGGTATAAGATGCAGGTGCTGTGATGATAATTTATCAACCCCTGGATTTTTAGGTGTCTGTTCAGATCAGGCCGATTGTGTAGGAAATGTTCACTGTTTAAAAGGAATTGCAGAGATGAATTATTCTGCTTCCCCTCCCCCTAACATGCTATTCATTACTGAGCGCTCCGTATTTGAAAGACGAACACTTCTGGCTCCTTTTTGATATAGTTCTGAGAAAGTACTGTTAGCTAACGAATCGAGACCATAATAAATCTTCTTTATTTACTGTCCACCTGACTGCAGCTCTATCAGGATCAACCTGGAGAAAAGGATAAAATCTTATCAGTGAACCGTGCTGACACCACATACAATTTCCCTTTCAGGACTTGGGGGATGTGAATTGCACACAAGTTCTTTCGGACTCCCAAGTGACAGCTGCATTTTCCAGGGTGAGGTGTGCCATCCAGCATGTGCTGTTTAACTAAGGCCTTAGTGTCCTTCTGTCACTCCTTACCGGATCAGAAACGGTGAGCGCTGTGTAAGAAAGTTCAAGATAGGGAGGGGACAGAGAGACAGAAAGACAACACCTTGACTCAAAGGGGAAGGGACCAAGAAAGAAACCTCAGAAATACCACAATATTCAGAACCACCAAAATAATGCATTGTTTATTACATACGAGAATCTAAAACCAGAGTGGGAAACGCCACGTTCCAACTCAAGCTCACACAATGGCAGTCTGCATTCAAGGATGAAAGGGTGCCTATTATTCCCAAAACAGCAGCTCTGGTGTGTATAGAGCAGCAGATGTGGGAACACAATACGGAACAGGTCATGTGACCCACTGCTGGGCATTCCCTTGGGAAACTGAATTGTCAAGCTTTCACCTAATCACAGATTGTGGGCTTTGAAGTCACAGCAACACAAGGAAGGCAGAATTGTCCCAACTTCCAAGTTTGATCTATCTGGATAAGACTTTTGTCTCCACAGGCTAAACAAATGGAGATAGTGCTGAAGCTTTTCTTGGTTGGTTTACACTTTTATAGACAATAAGTAATTCATACATGAGGTTAATAAGCTGAATTTAAGTCGCAATGGGAAGTTAATCTTCGAATTTACTTTTAAGACAAACTGCTTTTAATCGTTAGGTCCTTATAGACATGAGTTCAAAGATGACCAGTTGATACATGGTTAGTTTACCTCTAAGTTTGATAGTAAATACAAATGATTTTATATTAAAATGAAGCCCAAACTTAATAACCTGTCACACATTCTCCTCATATTATACAAAATGTATAGTTTAGGTAGAAAATAAGTAACACATTTAAAGGACTTTAGGACTTCAATGGCTCTTTCATTTGGTCTCTGATCTAGCCGTATATTGAAATGACTTGAGTAGAAAGGACTATATAGTGACAAACAAATCTCTCCTCAATCTCTTTGCAAAGTTTCCCTTCTACAGAAGTTTCCCAGCTGTGTTAATTACTGTTTCATGGCTTTGACGACACAGTTGATGAAAATAACCGAAGCAAAGAGGTTTTACTTTGTCCCATGGTTCAGTGAGATAGAGGCAATTATAGCAGGGGAGCCAAAGTAGAGTCCATGGTGCTGGGAGCATGTAGCTCCCATCCAAGTAGATTGGGGGGGCAGACAGGAGGATCTACTCAGGTAACCCTCTCTTTTCCTGCTTTATTCCATCTGGGGTCTCAGCCATTGGGACATCCACCCACTTGCAGGATGGGTTTTTTGCTCCTCTGCTAAACCTCTTGGAATTGCCCTCAGGATACTCTCAGAAGGGTGTCTCTTGGGGATTCCGGTGAGGTTGATGGGAACAGTTGATCACCACCCTCTCTGCGATGCAGTTCTTCCAAGCATTTTCTTGGTGTGTGGTTATGAAAATGATGTAACCAACCTACTTAACCTTGAGAGCCCTCTGTTTTGAATGGTTTTCACCCAATCCATCTTGACTGTGGTCTTCTAAACAGGGAACTAGACTTCCATTTCATGGTTGTGCTTCAGTCGAATAGTCCTTACTCTTGTTTGTTTAGGTTACCCACACTCATTTGCAAGCTTTGAACATTTCTAGAGCCAACTTTCAAGGTCTTTTCCCTAAAATTCAGTGCTTTTTCAGGAATTCCCAATTCAATTCAGCTACTGACGTTCTACGTAGAAAGCAAGCCCTGGAGCAGCTACAAAGGCCACAGGTAAGGACGTGGTATGGTGAATACAAACGTGGGCAAAAATATATTTTGTATAATTTTTCAAAAGAATAAAAGTCAAGATCCCTTGATGCAGTGATCAAGCTTTAGAAATTTAAATCAGAAGCCCTCTGGCAACCTTACCTCTAAGTAATCAAAGGCTCACTTTCTCTGTCTATGACATATTGACACATAGTAGCCCCTTATTTCAGAGTTATTTCTTCTCAAATAAGGTTTTTCATTATTTCATTCCCTGACTGCATTTAATCCTTGAATATAAAATCCACCTCCTTTCCTTTCATTTGGAACTCAGTAAAACAAAGGTGGTTTGAAGCAAAGTATTCTCATTATAGCAACTCTGAGACCCGTCTCTGAGGAGAAGGGGTGGGCAAGCAGCAGAGCGAAATGGTCTTTCGGAATTTGCAACAAGCTAAACATTTTTATGTTCACTTTTTTTAACTGAACATTTTTTAATTAATTAAAAATTTTCAATTATTTTACAACCCGACCGCAGTCCTCCCTTCCAGTCCCTCCTTCCCTTCTACTGCCACCATCCACAACCTGAGAAACTGTATTAAAGTATTTAATTTATAAATTAAACAATAAAAAGAAGGTTGAGAACCACTGGTATAGAGGAATTTTAGAATCAGAGAGTCTTGAATTTAAGGCATGCTCACTTTGTAGCCTACAAACAAAGGTACATGGGCTGTCTTGCTGTTTTATTCACTATGGCTCATATGATTTCATCTGGCATTCTGATAATAGGTGAATAACTCCGCAGTGGCTTATTAGCATCTATTATTCTATTTACTACAACCATGTCGGACAAAGAGCTCCTCTTGCCACTCATTTTTAGCATCATTAAATCTTAGCATTTGCAAATTCTTCAAGGCAGTTTCTTTTTTCATACATGTATATACATATTAATGTCTGTGGTGGTTTGAATGAGATTGACTGCCCCCCCAACCAGACTCATATATTTGAGTGCTTGGTTCCCAGTTGGTAGAACTCTTTAGGAAGGAATAGGAAGTTTGGCCTTATTGGAAAAGGTGTGTCGATGGGGGTGGGCTTTGAAGTTACAAAAATCCACTCTAAGCCCAGTCCCTCTCTACCTCCTGTTAGTGTATCAGATAGATGTAAGCTCTTAGTTATTGCTTCCCATATTTGCCTGCCTCGTACCCTGCTTTCTGCTGTGATGATCAAGGACTCATCATCTGAAACTATAAGCAAGCTCCCAATTAAATGTTTTCTTTTATAAATTGCCTTAGTTATGATGGTTTTCACAGTGATGGAACAATAACTAAGGCAATGTTGAATGTGTTTGTAGATTTATAAATATAATCAAAGTTTCACTGACAAACCAATGGGCATTGTTATAAGGAATACCACCATGTTTTCTCTAAGATACATTCATGGCATCATGCTAACCCCCAAATCAAGTCAAGTGAGCAGTCAAGTTTATTCAGATGTGATGCGGTAATGATGTCTTTCCACATTTCTTGAGTAAATGGTACAGGTGTTCTAGGTAGCATTAGGTACAATACAGTATTTATCAGTTCATTTGGCGTAGATCACTGCATTTTGGGTTTTGTCAGCTTATCTTACTTCTTGAATGTGAGAGTTGACAATGGGTCATCCAACCAAATTTTCACGGTACCATGGAGCTGATTTAAAGTTTGTTTCTGGCCTCTACCAGTGTCTTTTCACAAGTGAGATTCAGTTATATTTTGACACAGTTTATGTAGAACATTAACTGAAGACTTTGTTATTCTGTTCTGTAAACATCATGGCTTCCTTCTTACCATTTAGGCCCAGATTCATCTTTTCCAGGCAGTTTCTTGTCCAAGAACCCATTAGTAATTTATCAAAAGAACAAATGTCATTATGCAGGAAGCCAAGGGAACTATTTTGCATTTGATTTCTGGTTCTGATAGCATTACTATTGATTTAGTATTCTCCGGCATGACATGGCTAGACACAACAGATCACTGTACTTTTGAACTGTTAATCACAGATAATCCAAGATTTCCCAAGATATTTGTGCTCATGACAATAGATGGTCCATCTCATAGCCTGAAATTTTCCCCGAGCTGCTCTTACTTCAAAATATTCATTAGGAAATGGCTGGTTTGTCAGTAAATAAGTAAGATTTTAAATGAAGAAATTTCAGCAGTTATTTCTAAAAACCTTTTAGGTAAATTATGAGCAATGTAGGAAAACTGTGAGAAAAATCATGTAATTAAGACTAAAAAAATCAAATTCTAAGTGGCTTTAAAGGAGTATTTTTTTTAGATCCGTCATTTGCAAAAGAAAAAAGTCAGAACATAGAGGGTAGTGATGGTGGTCCATTAAATCATCTCAAAATCACTGAGAAAGCTAGAGATGTTACAACAAATCTTTTAATTGCTTAAAAAGAATCAGTTTTCATTATGTAACATGTTTATATTTTCTGAAATTTACTCATTTATTTTCACTATCTGATTAAAAGAACCAAGTGGACCAATGAAAACCAAATAATTGTCTGATTATAAATGAGAAACACTGAAAGTACATGATGTTTTGCCAAAGTATTTTATGGCACATGTCTAAGAAATTACAGATTGGAAGCCTACCGGAGGAATCCAGTGAAAACCCATCTCAAAGGAAAGCACAAAAGGTTAGGGCTATTGGTTAGTGAAAGAGTGCTTGCCTAGGATAAGCCAGGCCCTAAGTTCAATTCCAAGTCTAACAGAAGCAGAAGCAGAAGACGTGAATGATCGAGCTGAAGCAATGTCACAAAAACATCTAACAACTGCAGGATATTTCCACACACAGTAAGGCTAAGCTCACAACAAACAGTCAGAGGTTCCCATCACCAAGCCATTTGGGGGCCTCTTCGTCCTGGGAATGGTCTTCTAGGATGCTTGGCACACAAGGTTAAATAGATATGCTTTGGAGATAAGCACACCCAGAATTTACAACTTTTTAATACTAGTGTAAAGTGTATGACAAAAACTGAATGTCCTCATCTGTATAAATGAGGGTATTTTATTCTGTCTGAAAGGGTAGAGGAACCCTACTTCCAGTCAGTGTTGGCAAAATTAGGTCATAATGTTACAAGAGGCTTACTTGAGTCAAATAGTTTGCCAAAGCTGATTTGTAGTTGTTTCTGGCAGAAATGAAGTATATTTCTCTACTATACAATCAGATCCCATATACCACAGAGCATAAATACCTTGCAGAACTCTCTGCATTGATGGGCCTGTTCTATTTCTTTGATATCCACCATGGGAACCACCAGCTATGTGGACCATTGGTGAGTACCAGAAATGTAATCAGTGCCACAGAAGACCCGAGTTTCTGAATTTATGTAATTTAATTAAGTCAAATGTAAATACTGATAATATGTTTTGGACAAGCATTTCCTTCATATTTCATAGCATTAATGTCTAACATTGCATGTTCTGAACTCAGTGTTCCTCATAAGGCTTCTCCTATTGAGCCCTACCTCCACTGTCAAGCATCTGGCTTATTTTTACATTAATCACCAGTCAGTTTCAAGCTATTGTTTTAAGCTCTTGTGCTCCTCACACTGCAACTTTAACCCTGCCTCGCCAGCATGTCATTAGTGGCCTCAGGTTCTGTCTCTGATATCACTGCATAGCCTCGTTCCAGTGGTTTCACAAAGCCTCCATCAGTGTCTGGTCTGGTGTGTTTAATAACACATATAGAACACTCATTAGTGTAGCATGAGGGCCGGCTTGTTGGGGTTTCTGTCCTGCCCAGTACCCCACA